>NESQ01000160.1:0-182538 GCA_003070745.1 Tuber borchii | reverse complement strand
GGGGCAAAGAAACGTCTAGAAGCGAAGGGGAGGGGAGGGGCAGAAGTTTTTAAGGTCCTGTCCTCATTGCTCGCAACCTCTGTAGCTTTCGTTAGCTTGGGTTTCTTTTTTCCCGCTCTTTCCTCCGGAGCCGGCCGCCTGGGCGTAGGATGGTTGGTTTTTGGCTTTGTAATCCGGGTGCAGGGTGGCGTCTGTGAAAACAGACAGGTCGTATTCTCCGGCGCGGAATTGCTCCGCCTCCCAGGAGTGGGGGAAGGCCTTGGCGTAAAGCTCGGGGTTGCCGAACATTTTCCCAAGCCTCGTATCGTAGTATGGGCAGTGAATTGAGGGGTTTACTGGTGCGAGGGGGGGGGGCGGGGGGGGGGGATTGAGGGATTTTTTGCTGGATGGTGGGGCCTTGTGGGGCGGTTCGGGTGGGTGGGTGAGGGGGCTGGGTGTTTTTAGCCGGGGCCGGGTGGCGGGGGGTGGAGCTGGTGTGGGGGCCGAAACCCTATGTGACAGGTCACGAAGGGCTGAGGTGATGGGGGTGAGATCCTCCGGGGTTACCGAAGCGTTTGTGATGTGGGAGGAAAGGTGTGGATTTGTGATCGGAGTTCGCCGTTCTCATTTCTGAGGTCGTCGACCTGTTTGGAGATGGCTTCGAGTTGGGTGGTGATGCTACTATGCCGGAGACTGTCGAGCAGAGGATGGAGAGGATGGAACCTTCACCGGGGGTGACGGACTGGAGGCTGGAGTCAGAGAGGTCGGGGACCAGGTTGGGGGGTAGGCGCAATTCATCCCTCGTTTGCCGAAAGATATCCGCGAGGAAAGCTAGGGGGGGTGTGGGCCTGGGGACTGGGGAGGGGGAAGGGGGGATTTGGAGGTTGCGAGGTGTGGAGGATCGTGAGATGGCGGCTGCCAGCTCCTGATTGCCTGGGGGATGGGGGGTATTTCCGACATGGGACGGAGAGGGGCGGGGGGTGGTGGTGTGTGTCCCGGAAGCAAAACGGGTTCGTAGAAGAGTTTAGAAATGTAGGGGGGGAAAGTAGAGGGCGAGAAGCTTGTCTAAACCAAGAGGCCGTAAGGGCTCTCTTTTATAACCGTTCTTCCCGCAACTCATGACTCATCCTTCGCATCACACGCTCTTATGACTCATAAGTGAGTCATAGTGTGAAATCCATCAGCTGACTCCTATGAGTCACTACGCAATAACAACTTAACCAATGAAAACATAATAAACCTATCATGTGCGCAACTCGCGTCACATGCGTGAAACCCATGACTCATAACTATGAGTCATGTGCGAAAGTCATAATCATATGACCACAATCGTGAGTCATGTTAAAACAACAAACCAATCATAACAAAGGAATGACACGCTATTGCGTAGTCATGTAAAATACTAAAACCTTATGACTTATAAGTATGAGTCATATAAAAACCTCTCCTGCTAATCACCGTTTGTGACATTACCCAATGGAACACGCAGACACACGATATCACTAGTGACCGAAGGAGCAACTGCAACTGGATACAAGATGATGGATACAGATACTACAGGCACTCATATACCGGAACTCAATGCAGAACAACTCCAATAAATTATTGCAAACCTCATAGGAGAAACTAAAAGATCTAAGATTAAGAAACCAGAGATATTAACAGGGGACAGAACCAAAATACGGGGATTGCTAACGCAACCCAAAGGTTACTTCACGGCAATAGGATAGGCTGAAGAAGATTATATGGGTAACGTCCTTTACACCTCTATGTACTATATGCCATTCTATGGATAGTTGGGAGTCAAGTATCGTGTATAATTATAGATTTATCAGAGAGCCAGCTCTCCAGTTTAGGCTTGACTATCGTGGATACTTAGCAGTTTATATAAAACTATCTAGTAATGAATAATGAATGAATATAATAGAGAATCAGTACGCCAAAGGGATCATAATCGTGATTTTGTCGGTGACCCCAAGAATTCAGGAAATAGTAACTCCCAAGAACCTCTGCAATCTCTGAGGATGCGTTAAAGAGGAACTGTAGCTGACAGGTAGTCTGGACGCTCGGGTGAGGTTACATCCTATCAAAATAGAATATAGGGTTACAAGGTGAGTCAGAATGCAGCAGATATAAATAATGATCGCGGCGTAGCCCTGGACGTACAGGACACTGGGGATGGAAGAATGACCTCACTTGTGTCAGGATACAATATCGATATATCAGACACAGGCTGATATTTTGCTGATGTACCACTGATAGTGTCATATAGTATAATTAGTTGACAGTTAGTGGAGCTTGAAAGAGATATTTTGGTGGCTAGAATCATACGTAATAATTCCTTAATCTTGTCTACTGCCAATAGGAAATCTATTTTCATCAATGCTGTAGGTACCAGTACTCTAAATCTTATACTCATTACACTATTTAGTACTTCTCATACCAAGAGCTTATATCCTCATCCTGGTAGGTACTCTTGTGATCAATGTCAATAGTATATTGCTTGCAAGCAAAGTATTCAGGATGCTGATCCAAAAAATGCTTAGCCCACTTCTTACTTGCGACTGGTACAGGTTGATGCCCAGTATAAGTCTGCTGCAATACTGTATTGACAGCACTTATAACTATTTGCAGTCCAGCACTAGTTCCAATTAGATTAAGATGATTAAGATATTAACATATAGTGACTTCTTGATCATCAGAGTACTTGTAGTTGGCTGCTGTCATTTCAAGTCTGGATTTCTGAATTGACGACTATTGCAGCCGGTCTGCAGTCTTTGTAGTTTTTTCATAGATATTTATAAAAGCCAAGAGGTCTGGATTATTATCCTGAGTAGTGTGAAGAAAATTCAGTGCAGTCTAAATATTTACCTCTACCTTAGTATATGGTTCAACCCATTGACTGAGGGTATCAAAGAATTACTTCTCAATTTGAATGGCATGATTAATAGTAATTTATGAGTTCTCACTTTTATAAGAAAAGGGGTCAGAGGTAAGTATGTAGAAAATTATATTGTTAGATATGCATTGAACTTGAATACTCTAATTATTGATAAAATTTGCATACTAGTTGAGGTTGGGTTACAGGGTTTCTATGCTAAGCCACAAATTACCATTGAACTGTCCATTACCATGCCTATAGTCACTAGCTAGTAAGCAATCGTAAGTTATCATGCAATGCAAGTACAATCTTGGCGCAAGCAAAAGAACACCAAGTCTGATTGCTTCCTGTTACACAATATAAAATATGATGAGAGAGTTTCTGCCTATTACAAATACTATATCGAATTGCTTTTTCATTGATTATTTTCCATTTCCAATCTAGTAGTCCAATCTACTATCTTCTTTTGCTCAGTACTACTAGGCACTTAGTACTACCTCAGGCTCCTGCCACTTCTTGTATTTTTACTTTTTGCACACTTCAACTAAGTGATCATTATTTGTATACTGCTAGGTCTACAATTTGCAAATGAGCAGAAATTCTGTATATGATTTGTGAATTTTCATTGGCTAGAGGAGGTATATTGGACAATAGTATTTATGAACTAATACCAGTACTTTAGTTTCTAGTGCTGACTATTAATACAATTTGCAGGTAAGAGATCTCTTCATTCGTTCCTGTTTATCAGGCTTAAGATGACAACTCTCGTCTAGGTTTAAAGTGAAATGAATATATAGTTATCTGCCTAGAAGATAATATAAACAATATACTAAGATTAGTCAAAATCAGGCAAAGTACTCCTACTTGTACTATAATTAGAAGCATATCTATGATTGGTGGAAGATAGAGTGGAAAATAATTGATTTGTGGAAAGTACGACTACTTTTCTGGGGACCCTTTTTTGCCTTGGAAAATCCAGCTTGACCCATTGCTAACACCCCGCGTTGAGATAGTCAAACAAACAAAAGCGATTGCTCCCGCTCGTACCCTACTCCTTAGATATGCAGTGATGACCTTTTCGAAAATCACAATACGGTAAGTACCAGTAGTATTTTTTTCTCCTTTCTGCCACTGCACTAAGTTAAACCTTTCAAAATAACTATCCACCCATTCAAGCCGTTTCTAGTTGACTAGCATCCAGTAACTTTAATAAGCGCAATACCTCTCAGGATGTGTGAGTTTCCTATTCTGGCCGGGACGGGAGAAAAACACCAGCAAATAAAAGCATGCGGTAGTTATAGTGGAAAGTGAGACGTCCTAAGACGTGTTGCTCTTATTCTAGTTGATACATAAAGTTGTATTCAACCGACATGATATATTGATGTTGTTTGCTGTAAGAGTATGTGAAAGGGGGATTGGTGACTGTGGGGAAAGGACTCGTGTTACCGGGTCCGAACTACCCTTCCACCCGAGTACCCGAGTGCATCATGCACTATGATCCTAATTACGAAGCTTGGCCTTTAGCTCGCTCTAAATTGATCATGAAACAATGCGATAGGCCACCCGGGAAAATGCTCTGGCTGTTCGTGTTCCCAACCTATTTTCTTTCCTTTTTCCTTCTCTATTTCTCTCCTTGAGAGGGAGCAAGGCTTGGGCGATCGTGATCGTTACCCCCAAGAGGATAGCGGAGACTCTTATATGATAGGGCTAGAGTATTTCTAAAGTAAGCTGTAAAGTATGCTACAAGTAATAATGCCAACCTTAGCTCCTCAGCCAATGAATCCCAATTTCAAATAACCTACCTTACGACAACATTTGCAAAGGGTACTTTTGACCTTTTAAAAATATGTGATAGCCATAAAGGTCCGAAAACATAGCCCAGATATTTGCATGGGATCATCAAAACAGTTTCCCCATTTTGACTACCCTGACACACACCAGTGTATCAGACAAGAACTCCAAGAACACAATGCCATCCATCCATAATCAAGCCCAAAGATTGGCACAAAAGGAAGCTGCCGTTCCAAGCGAGGGCTAAGCACCATCGGATGTTCGGAGGATAAACCCTGAGATCGGCCAAGCCACATTCTCACCTCTCTCTCTTCCCACAAAACGCACTCGTACTCGGGTGTGTCCTTAATAAACGGAAATATTGGTATCCCTGTCCCACGGTGTCAGCAACCAGAGAGCCACATAAGTTGGAAACTTCGGGCATGGATTAGCATCGCAGAAACCCGGAGCTGGAAGAGGGAAAAAAAGAAACAAAAGGTCATCCAGAGAGTCAAGTGAAACAAATGACGGTGAAGCGAGTAAGTGGCTAAGAAGTGAGAACATCGTCAGGAGATATGAAGTCAAAGAAAATTAAAAGATGAAAATCTTGATTTTGGAGAGAAAAAAAATAAAAGCTCACATATCTTAGATATAGATAAATAGAGCAGAAAACAGCGGCCAGTAGTGCCTTTCATCAAAGCCCACAACAAGCCTGAGTATTTCACTCGCTCCGTTCACTTGCTCTTGTCTTGTTCGACTTTCTTCTTCAAGTTCTTCTCCTATATGGGGTTTTGCCCCAAAAACAGCGACAATGTCAGCGCACCTGGAGGCTACCAGTGATTCCGAAAGCTCGACCCATGAGATGTCTTTTGCCTCTGGAACAACTAGTCCTGACGGTTCCAATCACACCCAAGCCCTGAATTTCGATAACTATGTCGAATGGCATGTAGCAACTTACCAGCCTAATTCAAATACTGCCCCCGGTCTGGAACAAGCGAGTACCCACCCTAGCCGTACCCCATATATATCCGAACAAGAAAACGAAGACTCCGACAATATAAATCAAACCGGTCCAGTATCCGCCATTATTAGCCCAACCCACTTATCCACAACCTCAGGGGACATTGCCGCAAACCTACCATATCGCATGACCAATGAGACTATCCTAGCCCTCCGCCATTATGCAGAATGGACGTACCCTCAACTCCGAGCCAGATTTGGGATCTCCCTAGGATCCTTGCACCGAATAATTCATCGAAATAGTCACTCAGCAAATAGGTTAACTAGTAGAAGTCAGAGCAGAAGCCTCGGACGGCAGCCAGTTGTCACCGATAACCTCCGCTCCCGCCTTATCGCCAGAGCTACCGCTGATTCACAAAACCGCCGGCTTCCCTACACACAGGTTGCTGAGTTGGAAGGAATCCAACTAGGACGTAGGGCTTTGCGGAGGGTGTTTGAGAGTGAGGGCTATCATAGGCGAGTGGCTAGGGTTAAGCCTTTTCTTTCACAAAATAGCAAACAGCGGCGTCTTGAGTGGGGAGGACGTTTTCATGATTGGAGTAGTGAGGACTGGATGGATGTGATCTGGTCAGATGAGTGTGCGTTTTCTGTTGGAGAGGTCAGTGGAACAGTTTGGGTGACTCGTCGCCCTGGAGAGGAGTATGAAGAGGATTGTCTTGTGCCCCGCTTTCCACGCCGTACCACCATTATAGTCTGGGGGGCTATTTATAGAAATAAAAAGAGTCGTCTAGTGATATGGGATACCCCTAATTGGGGTCGCATTACTGGCTCCACCTATGTCAATCATATAATACGGCCTACCCTCCATCCTTGGTGGGAATTTCTTCATTCTACTGGCTGCACTAATTCTGGATATATCTATTACCAGCAGGACAATGCCCCAGCTCATCGGTCTCGTATTGCTCAAGATGCATTTCAAGAGCTTGGTCTTTCAAACTACCTTCTTCCTTGGCCTGCTAGCTCCCCAGATATGAGCCCAATTGAAGGGATTTGGTGCTTGCTTAAGCGTCGCATTATGCAACTTCACCCTAGACCCACGACAACTGCTGAGCTTCACAGTACCATCCTTCAGCAATGGGAGAATATCTCCTCTACTGATATCGAGAATCTTACATCCTCTATGCCTAGCCGCATATCCGCTCTTCTTGCCGCCCATGGTGGTCATACACGCTTTTAACACTACGCATACTGCTATTTTATGGTAGGAAACCGAATTCCCATGCCTTGGATTCTATGTTAATCTGACCTCCGAGTCTCTATAGCACCTTCCGAGCTCTCTCTCGTTTTTTACTTCTTTTATCCTATTCTTATCAATACTCGATTTCCTTTGGTATTTACTTATATTATTATTGGACTGCTTTTGTTTTCGTTGTTTTCTTAGTATGATTATTATTAGCCATAAACCTTTCCACATGCTTTATCATATTATTAGCCCTTGAGCGGTCGGTTGGTATTTCTTATTCTACTGGTTTTTACTATCACGAATTTGTTTTATTAGTATTATTAAAGGCTCTTCAATTGTCACACAATCCAGTTAACGTACTCATGTTCAGTTCTCTCCAATATGTCCCAAAATCGAAAAGTCCGATCGGTACTCATGCTCTATCACTCGGTGCAACATCACACTTTTCAAGGCGTTTGGAAACACTCTTATTCTTTCCAGACAACCTTATCTCCCGATCTCCTATATCCCTGTTTTGCCACCCTTAGTTTCCGTTTATTAAGGACACACCCGAGTACAAACTTTCCCGCATAAAAGGAACCGGAACACAGGGATCGCAATCCAACATTGAAAGTATTATCCTACTTGTAGAATAAGCTAACCGGCTTGTCCCACAGGGATCAAAAGTTTGTACGAATCTGGTAAATTATCTGTGCGCATCTGAGCGCCCCCATACTTAATCCAGAACTCGAATAATTCGGCTTCTTTATGCCGGGTACTTTCTTACTGGAAAAGTACGCGTCAGCAGCTAAGCAAAGCCAAGAAAGAAAGTTCCCACCCACCCACACACACCACACTCACACCCACACACCTTAAAACCTTACCGGCAACGCACAACGGAGGGTAACGGAAATTTCCATGAACGGGGCTAATTAAGCGTGGCTAAGCTTTCTTATTCTAGAATCTTAGGGGGAGAAACAAGAAGACAAGGCTTTTTGGTGGTGGTGGTGGTGGTGGTGGGGGCGACCTTCCTTATGTTTAGTTGCTTCCCCAAGCCGGGGGAATGAAGGGAAGGAATTTCGGGAATGTTGTCGGCTCCGGGGTTGTCAGCGCTGAGGTCAGCTGGATATCATGAGATAAAGTTCAAAACGGCGTAAAGTGTAGTAATAAATAAATAAATAAAACAGCTCAAATATTAAATTTCATTCTAATCCTCCAAGGTTTTGACTCTCGTCTTCTGGTATGATGGCCGTAATAAGCATTATTACCATTCTTCCGAGATAATATCCACTATGTGATATCAGTGACATTCAGTGACATTCAAATGCTGAGTCGGCTTGCTGAGTCGGTGACGGTGCCGTATTATACTGGATGGCTGTTTTTCTTTTGTCTTTTTTTTTTCTTTTTTTTTTTTTCCTTGCCTCTTTACTTTTTCTCCCATCCAGTCGAAACCATATTCGTGTCCTTTCCCTCATCTTTGGAATGTTCGGCAGTTTCGGAATGCGAGTTTAAATCTTTCTCCCTCCCCTGCCGTATGATATCAAGGGGGAGGAGGGGGGAGGGGGTGGGTGGTTGTCTGGTCTATTTTGCAAAATTGTTGTTCTTGATAGTGTGATTGGACGGACGAATAAGCTCTGCGTTCTGCTCAATTCATGGATGTGTCGTCTACTAGTACAAGTATGAAAGGGAAGGATGTTGCCTGAAAGAACGGAATGGAAAGGATGACTGCTCGAGTAGATAGATAGGCAGATTAGTACAGTAGTCCTGATACCGATGACGCGCATCACAACATCACAGCAGCCGTACCGCCTCAAACCGAACCCTGCTGCCGCAGCGAAATGTTGAGAGAATAAAGGCAGGAGGAGAAGGTTAGAGGGTGTGGTCTGTGTTAGCACCAGCTAGCTACTGGTGCTGCACTTGAGTAAAGTACAGTACTCACTGCCAGTCAGTAAGTACCCGGGAGAGGAGCTGCGAGCCTGTATAGGTATTCAGATACAAGTATCATACCAGGAAGATGCTTTCCTACAAAACAGGGATTCTTCTGCTGGTAAACTACCCTTACCTTGTACGAAAACATCTGGCCCGGTTACTTGTAGACACGGATTCTTTGCGATATATATTTCGCGAGCCCCTGTTTCCGGGTACTTGTTGCCCGGGAGGAGCACTAGTATCTGGATTGTGGCCAAGCTGGAAGGTACAGGTACGATAAAGGTACATGTCGGTTGGGTTTAATACCAGATCCTGGAAATGCCACGCTTCACACAATTTTTAAGCTCACCGGCTGATGTTGCCATTCGGGAATATCAGCCTCTCGCTAAACGATTGGTCGTTAGGGGTGTATGAAACCGGTGAGGTGAGGTGAGGTAAGGGTCCAATAACCTTTTTTATTTTATTTTTAACCGCAGATCCCTTTTATTTTTTTTCCCTCTCATACCACGGATCACTTTCCTCCTTTAGATAATATTTTTGTTCAATCAAACCTATTGTTTTGGGTACAGGAATTGTGCTCGAGCACAAGGCCGGGGCTATTCCTCCTTTAGATACAATGGTCCTGCCAATATATATCCTTTTAGTGTACTATACTCGAGTACGATACCTTCCTGTGGTTGGTGCTGTTGAGTTGATTTAGGCCTTTTGGGGGCGATTCGAACTCAGTTTCAAGCCCGGCCAGCTAGCCAGCCAGCGGAGGGCTTCCCGTAGGAATTCAGAAAAATCAAGAGTTTCGAACAGGATCTACAAATGAAATTAGACATGCGGAACTTAAGAAGTGCAATTAGGGAACTGTTCCTAATAGGATCGCCTCCCGTGGTGTCAATTCACCATTTTGTGTATTGAGGGATAAGGCCTAATGTGACGAGAATTGCGGCCTTAGGGTTGGCTGAGCAATTGCCCACAAGGGTTCTAGATTTCTGAAGCTTTTCAAACCTGAATCCAGGAAGAGTGGGTGGTGAGAGGGGAGGGTTAGTTCAGATTAAATTTTTGAATTTAGAAGTTGATTTTCCGGATTTTAGCGTGAAAATGTGCCAAGACGACTTCTAAGCCTCTCCCAGATTCTCACGGCAAGTCCTCTGGTCAGCTGTTTCACTTTTGTGGATATGCGTATAATGACGATGACGATATATACAGTAACAACTTGCCATGTTTTCCAAGGCAGCTATCAGGGCTTGCCGAACTTAGCCTCTGGCCTGCTTGAGACAGGTGATGCCCGTCTCATTTCCTAAAAGTCCGACACGCCATACAGAGAGAGCCTGCCGAATTGCCCCTAGAGCAGCTATTGGCATAAAGTGTGGCGATTTACTAGTACTCCTAAGGGCCTCCTTGCCTCCTGATCAACCCGGCTGCCTTTAGCTCCAATCCGAGGAGGTACGGTAGATACCGTAGCTAAGTCAGTTGGTTCAGTTCTAGCTGCTATCTCCGAATTCTGGACCTTTTTCCTGACCTGCCTGAGTATGGCAATGGTTGAAGCTCTACCTAAAGGGAGGCTGATGGAAGGAAGAAGCACAATTACGGCAGGCAGGCATGCGTACGTGCATTATCCTTGGGAGTACGGCACGCTATGGATCACTGTATCATACGGACAATTTGCAGGAGAGCCTATCAGGAGGACTATTTCTAAACCTAATATGTTACCGGACTTTGATAAGCCCTCTTTATCTATCCTTCGTGTTTGCCAATATCTCACTAAGTTTAACTTTTTTTCTTTTCTTTTCTTTTCTTACCACTTGGATAGCCTCAGGTCTCACCGGATAACTTTAAATTTGATGACCTAAAAAAAAGCGACTTTGTCATATAAGAAACGCTCCGAGGCTCCTTGCAGTGTAAGGGGAAGTGGAAAGAAAGAGCCGTACGGTATAAAAAAAAAGTTAGACCACGTCTACACTTTACCCAGCCTCCCCCTTCGACCTGTAGCTCTTACAGTGCTCGTAGGATCTTACACAGTCGACCTGTTACTCATAGTAGGCAAGAAGCCCTCAGTGACAAAATATATGGTAATGAGTCCGTGCTTACCCGGGCACCCATAGAAATCCACGACCCCCGTCTTCGGATATTCCAGGCCTGGTACGGGCAGAGTCGTGTGTGCCCGCACAAGGCCTTTCGTACAATTGGGTGCAATAATTCCGTGTCCCGATGCTGTGGGGAAGTTGCTAAAAAAGGAACAACATCACCTCGTTTAAGTCGCCTTTCTTCGGCCGATCGTGAATGAGTGAGTGGAACCGGGTTTTAAGTTACTCCATCCTTTTCTTCTTTTCTTTTCTTTTTGCTTTTTGTTTTGGTCCTCCCTTGTGTTCCGGTAACACTAGTAACTTTATTTTCGCGCCGGCACTCCCACTCTTTCGTATATCAAGACGGATCGATAGGTTGATTGGTTACCTTCCGTATACACGACTGCACCGCTAATCCTAAAGTATGCCGGTACATTTATTTGTATGTATGGTTCTGGAGGGAAATAGGGAGAAAGCGATAGAGAAGAGGATTAACTTAAACTTATCGAGAAGAAGGGGTTATGATTTATAGCACAGCCATGTTTTTTAAAAGCCCTCTTGTTGCCCCCACTTCCCCTTAGTATTTCTCCTTCTCTGATTTGGAGCTCCCGATCGTTGCGGACCCCCATTGGGAGACTGCGCTGACTGAGCGAGGTGAGAGGGTCTCGAGGCACATACCGGTATTACGGTGTTAGTACTGCGCAAGGACAGCTTTGAAAGTACAAGTACAGTATGACACGAGAGCGCAATACCGGTAGTAGCTCGAGATTCGTGTTATACGGTATGGTACTTGTAATCTTCTCTCCCCATCCTCCCTGTGTGACTAAACAAGTCCGACGAACAAACTTATTCGGGTCCGGAATGATACCTTGATGTTTTACCTATCGGTGAGATTTTCCAGACCTAACGTGATCAGAGAAAATGCGGAAGAAGCAGAAACCCTTTTTCAATACCATGCATTTTTGTGTAAGAATTTTGAACATTATCCTTTGCCGAGGCCTGCCATCCAGAGGGTTTCACATAGTAATGAGCAACCAAACCTTATCTCCTAAATGGCACGAGCTGATTAAGGGGGATCCTGGGAAACCCCGTATGGCACTGTAGAATAATAATCTGAGCATTCAGGTAAGTTTCCAATACCGGTATTCCCCCGAAGCGGTTTAGGCAATATTTGGGGCAAAGGGTGATTTGAGTGGTTTTCTGGGTCTTCTGGGTCTTCTGGGTCTTCTTGGCGCACCCAAGCACCCAAAATATGATATCTTTAAAATTTAATAAGAGTAATAGGGACAGGATGGAACTTTCGTGGGAGAAGAGATTTCAAAGAGTGGGGGATCGCTTGGAAACAATTACCCTTTCTATATAAGTTTTTGAATCCTTTCCTAGAGCTCTCTCATCACCAAAAGTTAAGAGATTCTTTGTTAATGTGTGCGAGGTTTCACTGTTCTCGACGGCATCTTCCCCGCCCGGCCAGTGGTATACGAGGGGTTTGCACCAAAATTCATGGCACTGGGGGGTTCACCGGGAGGAGATAGGCACTTGTAAGTGTAGCGGGGTGGAGGGATGGACGCGTGTAGGTGAGGATTGCTGGATGGATGAGTGAACTGCTATTTGATTGATCTATCATATGCATTCTGCTCGGACTTCGGTCTCTCGGATTCGTATCGTTGTGTAAGCTGAAATGGTTATCCAGATCTTGGGGCCCATATTTGGCAAGTTGCAATAAAGTAAGTGCTTGTAATAGGTCGGAAACGTCCGGGAATAGTTAATTAGGGTTGTATAAATTGGAATTGTAACGGCTATGCTGACACGCTCTTGCCAGTCGAGCGTCGTAAGCCAAGCATTTGTGTTGTTTGTTTATTCATTATTATCTTTCTTTTTTCCTTCCCTCTTCTCCTTGTAACAGTAAAGGAGGGAAGGGTAAACTGAAGCTTATCGGTACACCTAATATAGCGCCACCAACTGGGTCTATCCTGCCACTGCTAAGCTCTTTTTCAAGGCAGACACTTCCCGCCGCACCTGGTTCTGCTATTTGTATGAGAGAGTCCAGCTCCGTTCCAGGGATAGTTCACTGTAAACCTGAAAAGGATAAGAGAATTTGTTCCTCAAAGCACAGGCGGGGGGGGATTCGGTGGAGCCCTATTAGGCCAAGTATGGTAGCCATGTCATCTGTTATTTCTCCCTGCTTTGGTGGTACGCTATCGGATCAATTAAGACCCTTCCCAAGCGGCTATTCTTCGTACTCCGGTTGATTTATTGATGCTCTTCCTATCCATTCCTCTGTATTTAGGGACTCACGCCCGAGCTGAACAGGGCGATAGTATGCCACTTGAGGAAAAGATCGATGAACTCCTCGGGTTCGTGGATTCCGTTGGTCAGGTCACCATTAAGTGACCAAAAACCGTACCCCTATGATGCTGGTTTTTGAAAATCGGAGGACAAGATACGCGTTAAAGGATGGTAAAATACGGAGACAAATGGAGGGATGATGAACCGTTAAGCTTCTGGGCACTACGCAACCTCTTGAACTTTTCCTACACCCCTCAGGGCGGTACGATCTTTGTATCATGGAGGACGCTGTGCTGTACGAGTCTAGCAAAGCGCCACCTATAATACGGTAACTGCAAGGGCGCCTGCCCCCGTGTTGTGGCTACTCCTGCCACTGAATGTGTAGATCTCGTTTCGAGAAACTCGCTCTTCTGTCCTGCGTTACGTCCTCCTCTCTTCCTAAACCAACAACACCTAGAGTGCTATGATATCGGGGGGTTTTCCCTATGCTGCTTCGCCCCTTTGTGCGGACCCAAAGTTAGGCCGGAGATTCAAGACTAGGACATGAGAACTCCCCCCAAGATCTAGTCCAAGAAATGGAATCCCGAATACGGAACGGAACAAGGTCACAAAGTTTTTTTGCCATGCCATACTGAGCGAGAGAAGACTCAGCACAGTACTAGTACAAGCCGCATACATAGCACAGCACCCGAACCAGCACCACAGGAACAGCAAACACAAGAACCAATCATTCAATCGTTCAAGCACTCTTTTCAAATCACATCGGGTTAAATACGGTGACTGAGTGAGAATACTAAGCCCAGCTGTTCCGGCGAAAAGAGAGTCAAGCCCCCAAAACCTTGTGGCCGCGCTACCTACCTGCCTGATCACTTGTGCTTTACTTGGCTGTGGGTTGCTTGGCTACGGATTCCTTGGGAGCGAAAGAGGAGATTATTGAGCAGCAGGGATTTGATTCTTTTTTTTTTTTTCCCTTTCTTTCTTTGGTGTGGAGGAAGTCCGGGCAAGAACGAACTGGCCACCGAGGTGATATTTGCCATTTTAGAAAGGAAAACTAGTCCCTGACCCAGTGACAACCTGAAAGTGTATGTCATCCTCTCCTTCCTTTCATCGCCTGGTTCATTACATTTTTCCATTATTTTTATCTCTTTTTGATCTTCTATATTTTTCCCCTTGTGTCTCCTGAGGGAAAAAAAAAAAAAGATCATCTCAAATATCCGCCTATTATTCCATCATCAAACTTTGCCGTATTGGAATTTCCCGTTTTTTTTTTTTTTTTTTGATCGATTCTGTTGGTGGAGTTTTGGCTGGCTGGGTGCGGTTTTGGCTCCTGGGTTAAGGCTTTCGTGCATATGTAAGAATCAGAAGCAGCAGCAGCAGCAGAAGCATCAGAAGAAATAGCCTTCTTTCTTGTGCCGCTGTTCTCTTCGCAACCATACCCTACCCTTCCACATAACCTAGAACACACCCCCAGCCAGTATCACTGTATCACTAACGGGCGCCGGCAATCCGATAGATTTGTCTCCGTTGCCGCTGACGCTTGATATACTCAGCGTCTCGCTCCCTTACTACCCCTCCTGCTTCTTTATCCTCCATTTTCCTCCCACCTTTTTCTTCTTTTCTTTTCCTTCCTTCTTTCTCCTCTTCTCTCTTCTCATCCTCCTCTACTACTTCATCCCCCACACCCGCATCTACTCCATCACACTACTGTCACACTGTCAAACTCCTTCCACACACCTACTTTACCTTGAACAGTCCTTCCATCACCTGTTCAAGAGACGTCCATCATCGACTAGTTGCTGCTCTACCAAGCCACGACGCACACACACATACACACCCACGGATTTGCGCTAGCACTACAATCGGCTTTGACATCACCCTACAAAGAACAAAGGGTCGTCTCAACCTGGAGTACTGCCACAGCGGAACATCCAGGATATCGGTATTAGGGACGTCGGACAAGCGTAGGTCTCGTAAGCAGGGGGTGGTGAGGGGAGGTTATAGATTAGAAAATAATTACCCGAAGCGTATTGGGGGACTACCACAAGAACACGAAATGGAGACATACCATGGCCACGTACGATCGCCGGCGGATGCAATAATACTGTTCGAAGCTTGTCGGTTAGGCTTACTGCCACGAGTACAGAGACGGTTATCGGAGAAAGAGAGACAGAACATCAAGTCCGGGAGCGTATTCGTCTGGGACGAGCGGGAAGCGGGGATGAGGCGGTGGACAGATGGAAAATCATGGAGTGCTAGCAGGGTTTCGGGCAGCTTTCTGACGTATCGAGAGATGGAGGGGAAACGCGGTGGAAACGCTTTTGCTCCTCCTACAACGACGTTGTCGGTTGGAGGTCGTGTAGGGAAATCACCTAATCCTGATAGTGATTCTGATGGACTAGATACCGAAGGGCCAGATGGGTATCGATATAAGCCAGATGGGTTAATGAAACAATCCTTTTCTATCACCACTGCCACTCACCAGAAGCTGCATCTCATCAGCTACTACGCGCGTTCGCATCCCTCATCGCAGAATCTCATTCAGCCCACACAGGACAGTGCGTTAAAACATATCAGGCCTGCGAAGGGGATGTATCCTGAGAGCACAGTGCATGAGCAACAGAATGTGCCAGTTGTAACTCGGGGTCCCATGATTGCGACAAACTTCAACCATGCACAATCACCCGGTGCGTTAATCCAGCGGCCTCCTGGAGCAACGCATCCTAACAGCTACCCCCAACAAGGAGCGTATGGTTGGCCTCCCAGCCCTGTTTCAACCCCCCCAACAAACCTACCTCCACCGGCCGGCCAGTATGCACAGCCGCAGCTACCACTGCCAAATAGTGCAGCATCCTCTCCGATGGCATATAATCCCCCAACTTTCCCATCCTCTGCCGGATCGCCAATGCAATATGATAGAACACCACTGCCGCACTTGGACAACCTCCCTCCGCAGCCATCACACAGAGGGTCCATGGGATCTCCAATGATGCACATCCACCGTTCACCACGGGCAGCGGTGCAACAAATGCAGCGGCAACCGTCAGATATACCCATGCCTTCTCTGCCATGTCCCGATCAAGGTGGCCGGTTTTCTTCGCCGGCTAGTAGCTTGAATGGCCGGTCGCCTCCTAGAAGCGAGAAGTTTGATATAAATCCTCTCCGGCAAAGCCCAAGCGGGGGAATGGATGGTGGCAGCAGCCCTGGGAGGAGCGGGCTGGAAGTACAAGATATCCCAAATGAAAAGCTCGGCTTTGGGGAGGATGTCAGGGCTCTGCGGGTGTTGGATAGGGCTTTTATTGCGTGATAATCCAAAGTTGACAAGATATCTCCAAAAAGGTTTATCTTTTGTTGACTGGATCGCCGTGGGGTTAAATTTTAATAGCCCAATTCATTTTGAACCTTTCTCTCCACAGCAGGAGTCAGGCTCACCTCAATAACTATTTCGGGGTTTAATTTTGTGATTGCAAGTTTACATTCTAGGATGTATTTTTTTCCCTCCTATCGGCTTTATTCTTTTATTTTTCTTCTATCTTCCCTTTGTCGGTATTTCTCACATCGTTCCTTTTCTCACATTTTTTTTTAATCAACACGAGATATTTTTTGGGTTTCCTCTTTTTTTTTTTTGATTTATTTCATCTCCGGTGTCTGGCTTTCCTTTTTTTTTCCTATTGCCATTTCCATCATCATCAGCAACCTTTCCTTTTTATCTGAGGGCCTTTTTTCTTTTCGTTATCTTCAAGGGATTTCTTTTTATTTTGTTTACAACTTTCGGTTTTTATCGTAGGGATAGAACATGGACTGGGGGATAGCTTATTTTAACGGAGAAACGATAGGGCATTTTTTATTATTTCTCTCTTCCTCAGAAGGGGGGAGCGTTCAGGGAGAACAAGTGGTTTATGGGCGAAATTTTCAAGGGTTTGTTGGGAGCAAAATTCAATAAAGTAATCGGGGGGTTTTTTTTTCACTTGTTCTTTCGTGCTTGGGTGTTTTCTGTGTGTGAAAGTTACAATCTTACCTTCTCGAAAAGACTCTAGATCACTGATTGCCCATTAATAGTTTTTCCCACTCCTTATTGTAACATTCCCCTTCCTTCTATTCTCCCTACCCCCCTCGTTCCTCACTAGAGAAAGGGAGAGAGATGGAGGAGAGAGATACCGTATACTGCCCACCCACCCAAAAAGGGAGGTAGTACCCCACGTGGCCGATTGGGAATAAGCATAAGTTGACTTTACTTAAGCGCTCTTATTTACGCTGCTGATCTACCCCTCAACCTTACCCACCACCCTACCGACCATACTTACCTGTACAGTACTCGGGGGGTCGGAATCGGAAAGCATGACCCTTGCCTCTATAAGAGATTTGTCGTAGAAGTAGTTTTCCGATTTTTACTGATCCCCTCGAGTACCGTACTAGTACAGTACGTTCTCATCAATCCATTCATCCATCTCAGCCCTGCGAGCGACATACATACCTATACACAAATCTATGGTAACCACGGCACATTTCTTGTATAGTGCTGTATGGTAGAGTGTATCGCATTTTTTCTTCTTTCTTTCTTTCCTTCCATCCCGCGCATGCATACATGCATGCAGACATCAATTGCATCGCATTGCAAATCGCACATTCTTTTTTGTATCATCACCATCCTTCACATATAGTATATAGCGTACGTGGGTATTCTCACGATTCCCTAATCACCTTTTATTTACTGTCTGACTATTCCTTCCCCCGCTGGGCTCGGAACCCCCCCCATACTCGAGGCACCTTCTTCCTGTAGTCTTTTTAGCATTGCTTCGCGGTTATGTTCCATTACTCGACGCTTTTTGAAGTGCTCGACCTATGCCCACCCCCATTAGTATCTTTATATCTTTGTACGTATATGGATGAGGGAATGCGGGAGGTAGGAGGAGGCTACCCATGATCCTCTACACTCCTTCTGGAAGGATGCGTCTTCGGAGCTGCAGAACGATTTGGATTCTTTCGAGTTTTTAAGCGGGTCCAGGATGTTGTTTTTGTCTAGACAGGCGAAGAATTGGTCCCGTGCGGTCCAGCAGAGGGCTCGTTGCTCACGGGTTGGGGCTGTGGGCGGGGTGCTGGAGGTGGAGGTTGGGGTGGATTGAGTGAAGTTTAGAAAGCCCATCTTCGGAGGTGCGGGAAGGAGGGAGAATGTCAAATTTGTAGATGTGGTATAGCGAGGTGGTGGTTAGTAGTGGTGGCTGTTTGATACTGCCGTTTGATATGCTACTTTTCTGGGGTAATGACGTTCCCCCGTTTGGTTTGAGGAGCAATGTGAAAAATGTGTGCAAAAGGCTAAAAAAAGCTTCCTGGAAGCTTAATAACTAATGAGACTCCTTTAGGGTAAATGATGCCCAAATTCATACATTTTTTCTTTTTTTTGAATTCCCCACACAATGCATCAACTTGTCATCAAACCGCCTGCTTCACCGATCACCACAACGAACGAGCGAACGAACGAACGAAACACTTGCCATCCATCCACCTATCAACCACCAAAACCGCATCCTAAAGCTTAAATACAGCGAGAACTACAATGCCAAAACGCCCCCGGAGACTCCGCAGACCATCACCAGACTCCTTTCACCCCCTAAAAACCCTCCTGCAAATCCTCTCGCTTCAAACAATCTACTACATCTCCAGCTCCGTCCTAATTCTCTTCACTGCGCTCGTTGCTGGCCGCGCGTTCTCTCTGGACCTGATATTCTCATGGCGCAGCGTTCGCGGTGATAATACCGTCGGTTGGACGCTGAGTATTGTTTGGCTATTGTGCTCTGGCATCATGTTTGTTGCCCCTTCCATCTCCCCCCCCTACCTGCTGCGGCGGCCAGCTAATAGACGGGATACTTATATAGGGTAATAGCGCAAGTCCTCGTCCATGCTCGTAGCAAGATGGTGCTGGACTTTAGTCTTACACTGCACTTCTTGCATTTACTGGTTGTGTCTGGGTACGAGTGGGAGGTGCCGAAGAGCGTACTCTGGTGGGGGTTACAGGTTGCATCTGCGGCTTTGATGGTCGGGGTCGGGACTTGGGCGTGTAGGTGGAGGGAGCTGAGGCCTATTCCCTTCGGTGGAGGTGGTGGTACTGGGGGAGTTGGAGGGGGCACTATGGGTGCGGGGGATTCGGGTGGGGCATATGAGATGGTTCGAATGAAGGAGGAAGAAATTTAAATGTTGGCGGTGGTGATGGTGGTGGTGGGGGGGTTTGTTTTGTTTTGCGGGTTTTACCCTGTAGGGTTGTTGGGCATTGGTTATATGGGTTTCTACAGCATGGGATCGGCAAGGGCGTTTTTTTTTCTCTGACTTGTTTACATTGTCTTCCCGTTTTTTTTGTGTGCTGCTCTTGTGTTGTGCTATAGAACATGGGGGTAAATTGTCGGTAACTTAATGGGGGTTTTTTTTTTGATTTCTGATTATTTATTTTTAGTTTCTTGCTTTTTAACTCAATCTCGTTTGTTATTTTATTTTTACAATCACGGAATGCAGGGACCCGATGAAGATTTGGAATAATCTCGTTTTGATACGAAATCCGCATGCACGGTTCAGCTGTCGGACTTTGACCTACCTACTGTACGAAGGACTTTTCAGACGTGGTGGGGTCGTAAGCTTACGCACCTGTATTATATTATAACCTATACCTATACATTCACGACACGGCATGGCACAACACAGTCGCCGGTCAGCACTCCAACTATGACATGAGGAAACTTTCTTGAACTAGATGCTGTGAGATTCGAGTGATAGTGTATGAACACGATTTTTACCCTTGGGGCAGCTGATGATCTCCTTGTTTAGTCCGGCGGGGGGTGCTGCAGGTTATCTGGGGTTCAGCGGGGCGAAGGCTAGTCTATATTAACGGGGTCCATATTCGTCTCGTGTCGATTGGAAGGTTAGTTAGTTAGCCCCTCTCTCGAGATGCTGGTTTTTTTCACACCGGGTTTTGCAGAAAATGGGCATTACGGATGATGTGGGTATTTTTGAGAAGCTGGGAGTTCCGTAAGCCCAATATGCACTTGGTAGCGCGGGAAGTGTGGATTGTCCTTGAACATCCGGAGATAATCACTGCTTTTACTCTACTCAAATTTCGAGGACGCCCATTACGAAGGAGGTAACAAGAGTGGTACGAAGGTATATCTTCGTTCGTCCTCCGGGGATTGGAGGTGATGGGAGTAAGGGAGAGTCGTAGGTTTCGGCTTTGTGTTGGGCTGGGGGATGAGTCTTCTTGCCTTTGGGGGATAATTTATACTTTTTTAGGTTATCTATGGATCTCCGTCTCGCACATGCTATTCTTCTCGAAGAGGGTGATGAATATGGATACTTTTGGTGAGAACTAGTGGAGGGTTCTGGCCCAGTGCTGTATATATAATGCCTTGGCAGCGCTAGAGGCCGGCGGTGACGGGCTTAGGGTAGCTATTGGTATATTTGGGTGGGCTCGGATATTGAGAATCCATCAGCACTAGCTGGGCAATAGAGCTCTACTCTTGGTGCGGTTTCTCGTGTGAGGCTGCGGTGGCGCTGGTTTTCGTAGAGAAGCTTTTGTGGGTCCTTGCAATATATAGTGGTTGATGTCTTTTTTTTTGCTCTGGATGGCTTTGAATAGGTGGATGTAAAAGTCCTGGGAGCTTGGGAAGGGAGATAGATGGTTGGCGGAAGGATAGTGAAATTCACTCATTCTCCTTGTTTGGGGTCTCGTCCGTTCTTGAAGTAGTTTGTCGAGGCCTAGGCAATAGGTTTTGCGTACACGGTGCTCTCAACACGCTTAACGTTTAAGAGAGAGTTTGCGTGGGCTGGATAACTTACTGTAGGCATAGCTCTCACCCATCAATGGCACGACGAGCAGGATTATCTCCACATGTCTAAATTCGGTAGATGATTTTTTAATGGACCGAGGTAATCTCTGTCCGAGGGATTTTAACTACAGCCCTTCTACTGAAGATATATAACGAGTTGGATTTGGGGGGCGGGTCGTTCGGGACGTCTGCGGGAAGTCACCCAAGGTTTATATTACGTTGATCTGTTTAACTTTTAGATGTTTACCGGTGAAAAACCAAAGGTCATGTGACCTTGAGTAAAAACCCCCACTCTGCCCTTAACATCTACTCGAGTGCTCGGATAAACCTTTTTCTTCAATGGATTGATGGGATAGTCCTTCCGCCTGTGTCCTCTATGAAATTCTGGGCATTCGTGGGGCTTGGTCGGATTTGTTATCTGCAAACATCCTTTCTCGCGGAGAATTATCTGCATGGCGCTGAAAAGCTAAATTGTTCCAATTTCAATTGGTTCGCCAGCAAAACTGCCAAGGCACGTTTTACTCCAGCTGGTATTATAGTGAGCTTGGCTTTGGGCTTGCATAATATGGCCTCTGACTGATAATTTCGTTTTCGTGCTTCAAACTATAATAGCATCCTCTCTGGACTGCCTTTTTTTTTTTTTTTTGCCCCTGGAAGATGGACACGAGGCCTAAACTTCAATGGGCTACTGCTAGTACTCGTACTCGAGGATAGTGTGGGAAACCCCGCACCCCAACACTCATGTTTAGCATCAAAAATGCTTAGATCTATTGTATTAGCAATTTTTCTAAATCGTGCAGGGATGGAGGGGGCGGAATTCGGGGAACGAATTAAACTCTCAAGGTAAATGTGTCTGGCCATGTCCGTGGGAGGACATACGATATTTAGAATAACCGCAATCATCCGATATCGAATGATTCGTTTCCAAAATCCTTTATTTTTTTTTCCTCCAAATAAAATGTCCTTTTTGTAATAAACGGTTTGGGCTGACGACGACTTTTCAGCTCGCGGACTTTTGTCCACGCGTCCACAAAGATTTCCTTGAATTCTGACGCCCTGCTCCTCACTGCACTATCGCGGCTGCGCTACTCTGATTGGTTGAGGTTATTTTACTGGCACCTGCCATTCTGGAAATCCTCAGTGGGCTCGCTCTGGGATTCTAAGACATCCAGGGTCTGATACAGTGCTATGGCTTGACGAGATTTTACGTGGCGCATGCCCGGGCCAGAAACCGATGTATTTTAATGGGTGGCAATTGGGGAGAACTCTCCTGGGTCTCTTTTTTTTTTTTTTTTTTTTTGACTGTCAGGTAGTTGTGGCAAGTGAATAACTCGATGGTGTGAGTTTCTAGTGGGTTAATCGTGCCACTGAATAACGCTATAGATATAGTATTGGATGAGCTATCGAAATGCGAAAATGTCCGTTACAATGGCATGAGAGGCCCGATTAGCTATTTGGTCTGAGTACTGTACGCTCATTTTATGTAACTCAGGGGCCTCTAGGGCGTTCTGAAAGTTGGCTGCTGGCGGTTATAGATGGGAGTGTTCATGGTGGATCACTCGTTGGCTGTGGTGGTTGGCACACAGCACCTTGGGGGACCCGGTCGAGCTCGGGGAATAGCCGGGTGTTTTTGAGGGTGTAGTAGAATGGGCTAACTAGGGTAAGGGCTACTTTCCTTGTCTTGCACTGGAAAGTAATTGAGCCCGTAGGATGAGATATTAATATTCAAGCGCGGAGGTTCGGCAATTTTTCCAGGGCCGGCTAGATCGGAACGGTTTTTGCCGCGATTGAATTAACTCATATTTCGATGGGCAATGTGCTATGCAGAGATCTGGGCTTTTAATCTGAACTGAGGGGCATGACTCCGGACGCTAGGGATAGTGCTTAATGTATTCCTTCTCATGCATTCCTATTGGGAATAAGCTTGAACAACCCTAGGCAAGGCTAATCGTCCGATATTTAATGTTCCGGAACTTCGGATATGCCGGGGTGGGTTGGAAAGTTGTCAGTGATTTGTATATGGCGAGCCTTTGTTGGCTCCGAGAGGATACTCTTTGAGCGTGTCCATAGCTTATCACTCATACCCCAGCAACTAGCTTACCGAGTGAATTTTACAGGGGAAAAAAGCTTTATTTTCGACCTCACTGAGCTCAATTGTAAGCATACTATAAAACAGCATGTAAGTCAATCACAAGCTTAACCAAAATTCCACCCAAACAACAAATACAGGGATGATGTAACTGGTGCCAAAGGCTAAAGATAAGAAATCACCCCTACTATTATCGTATATGCGTACTCCCCCCCCCCCGCACCACCACTACTACCACTATTAATATGTTAAAGGAAAAAGTACGACAAAAACGAGAAATACAAAAGGAAAGTTTTTTCTAACTATCAGATATTCGTGTAACCTAGCTCAGAAGGAAATAAAGAAAGAAAGAAAGCCCGCAAACTAACACATACTTAAAATTCCCCAATGGTGAATACCCGCCCGTTGCATTCACACTTACACTTCCCCTTTGAAGTGGAAGTGAAGCTGGGAGCGGCAGTGGTGAGATAAGGAATCTTGGAGACAACTCCGGTTGTGGTGACGCTGACGTTGTCCGCGATTGGGGGGGTCGCGATTGGGACTAGAGCGGAGGTAGTGGTTGTTGGCTTAAGAGCCGCGGGCGAGGAAGGGATTGAGATGGCAGTTGTGGAAGCTTGCTTTTTGACTGTGGTAGGGGGTGCTGATGGGGTGTATGAGGAGACAATCTGAGATCCTGCCCCCGAGCCTGAACCGGACCCCGAGCCCGAACCGGATCCCGAGCTGGAGGAACCAGAGCCCGAAGATCCTGAGCCTGAACCTGAACCTGAGCCTGAACCTGAGCCTGAGCCTGAGCCTGAGCCTGAGCCTGAGCCTGAGCCTGAGCCTGAGCCTGAGCCGGAAGAACCTGAGCCGGAAGAACCTGAGCCGGAAGAACCTGAGCCGGAAGAACCTGAGCCGGAAGAGCCTGCGCTAGAGGAACCTGTACCAGAAGAACCAGATGCATTTGAAGTCATGGAAGGAGCGGCAGAAAGAGTTGCTGATGAACCACTTCCAGATCCAGCTCCAGCGCCGACACTAGAACCAGAACCGGAACCGGAACCGGAGCCGGCGCCGGAGCCAGAACCAGTTGAGCTGCCACCTCCTCCTGCGCAGTTCCCAACAGGAGGACCGGTCTTCTTAGAGTTATTGACAAGATCCTTCCCCGGATTTGGGAACAGAACATCAGTACTCTCGGTGGTAGTGCATCCGTTACCAATGTTCGCGGTAAACATGTCTGGATAACTGCTGAGCCCGGACCCACCGCCAGTGATAGTGACCGCTGCACAGTTCATGTACATCTCGCGGTTTCCTATTTGATTGAACCAAGTCCAAGCGAATATCGAGTCTCCGGCCTTTGCTTCAGTGGGAACAGTGAAGGGGTAAGGTGTCCCGGCTACCGGGCACCCGCCGACAATTGAAGACATGACCTTCCAGGTTTTACCACCATCTTGGGATAACGACGCTTGGCAACTCCCACCGCCGTGCGCTGCCCCACCAGCGATGGTAAAGGACTGTTTAGAGCCAGCGGCCCAAGTGGCGACGGAGGCTCCTTCTGGGGTACCCACTGCTTTGATATGGCCTTTGCAGGGGAAGTTGCTGCCGTCTTTTGCGAGGGGGGAGGTATAGTCATAGTCGCCAGTCTTGGTGTTTGGATTCTTGGGGGCTTGGAGGGGTACTGGGTCGGTCATTTCCATGTGTCCGTTCACAAGGACGGCCGTGAAGGATACTAAGAAGAGGAAGAAGTGTGTGGATTTCATTTTCTATGTGTTGAAGAGAGAAGTATTTTGTGAGGGGTTGTATAAGAAGTAGGTATTTTATTGATGCTGTGTAGGCGGTGTTATTGCTAACCTGGAATGTCAAGAGAAAGAAAAGAAAGGAACAATCCGGAGATATATAGCCGATATTAGGCGACACTGCTCGAAAATAAAACTCTCATTCTAACTTGAAAGAACTTGAATGAAATACTGTTCACATTTGTGACGGTTTCAAGCAGAGCTTCTTTCTCTCTCTTTCTCACCACAAGAACTGAATACAATGGAAATGACACCAGGCTTCTTGAAACGTATGCAGTATCCCTTTCATGCCGCGGCATCACCGATGATCACTCGACGATACAAGCCCTGTGAATGGCGATGGAGTCAATAATGAAGGCTCTGGAATGAACGTGCTGTCCGTACCTGCCGATCTACCTGGGGGGGGGCTCTACTGTTCTGTTCCACCAGGAGAATTCGGTTTCGCTTCTGGGGAGATGAGGCGATACCCGTTCAGGGGCCGTCGTTCTTATTGGTTGACCAGTACACGTGGGGGAATCTGATAGGATCTGATTATTGGCTCACGCTTCAGTTTGGTTTTGGGGAAACAATAGCCGTTTTTTAACTTGTAGAGACGTGGGAGGCTCTGATGCTAATGAAATGCTTAACTACCGTAGTAGTAGCCTCCATTCAGGGGTAACGGAGAGAATGGTTGGAAGGAAAGCGAAGTGACGGGATTTTGCACTAACTACTCAAAGTCTACTCTGCAGCCGTCACCATCTTGTGTTGGAAACGGTTTTCAAACCTGACATTGATCCATTGATTCGCTTAAATTTTAGTTCATGTACATCTTCAAGATTTCACTCGCTTACTCTTATAACAAAGAGCAATAACTTAAAACGTCCCGGGAATGAGAGTGAGATGGGATAGGGTGGATGGGTGGTTGTAGAGCTGACAGCAAACCGCGATAACTATAATGCAGGTACAGTGCAGGTGCATTGCGGGACTTTATCCAAGCGGTAATTCCTCTTCTCCACAAAATGAAGCTTTTTGAGGCTTAAATTCTTTCGAAAAACAGTTCAATCGGAAGATTGTGCCGACGGAGGGCCTCTTTTTTTTTTTCCACACTGATTGGCTTTTTTTCTTTCTTTTCTTTCTGATAATTCACAAGTCATCATCAAACGGGGGTCCGCGTAGTCTAATATCTGCCGCGAGACACACCCGAGACGTGGAGATAATTCTCGAGTGATTTCTTCTGATGCCGCTTGCGACGGCCACACCATCACCGCATATGTGATTTATCCCCCGAGGCCGAGTGGAAAGGGGGGAGAGGAGGGGAGGAGGGGAGGAGGGGGACGCCATGAACTTGCGCTACATAATATGCACGGAGCTTCCTTCCGGCAAATCTCGTCTCATCGCGGTGGGTCAGTTTGTGTCTCGTCCTCTCTCCCTCTCTCCCTACGTTCCAAATCGCCTTGGGCGTTCTCTGTTGATATGTCGACCTGCATGTAAGTGTCATACCCCATCTACTGATCGAATCCGTTAAGTATATACCGGGGGCTGTGTTAGCGCCGGCCCAGTCAGATATTGTATTGTTCCAGGTTTTGGGCTTAGATGATGGATTGGGACAAAGTTGTTGGAGTTGTTTAAAAGGAAAATGATGGTCCATGGGAGACGGCCCTGAGGCTGAATTCTATTGTCCAGCTGGAACCAGAATTGGCACTTCCTGGGATGGGGATAGTGAATTTGGTTAGTAGATACGGTAGGGCCTGTGTGAAATTTTTGCTTGCGGCGCTGTTATATTGTTGTTGTTTAATTGGTTGGAGTTAAGGGGGAGGGGAGGAGATAAGTGATTGTTTCAATGTTTAGTTTATTAGAGGGGGGACTATCAAGGTATTACGATAGCTGAGAGTAAGGTATGATAAAGTGCCAGTATGTTGGGTAAGTTATATGGTTATCATAGTTGGGCATGTGGTTTGTTGAGTGGATGGTCAGGGCTGAGTCATGGATCGTCACTAGGGTGCACAGTTTCCGGACCTGTTGAAAGTGTAGTTTCCTTGATGACGTGCACACAATGTTGAGGAGTTGGCTACATGGCTAGCTGAACCTTTAAGAGAAACCATAAAGTGATTGAATGCTGTGCTGGGATGGACTGTACCATGCTTCTCACAACTATGCTAGACATATGGCATCGGTGAGATTTAACCCACCGATAATCCCGTATCAGAGTAAGGCGCTTACATACCACACCAAGGTCGGTTACCCCCATAGAGCCTCTTTGCCTCCCTCTAGTGGTGAGGCACGGATCCGGCACGATACTGGACTCACAACCCGTGACCCCCAAACAAGGCATACTATACCCCCCCACCTCCCACACCTCTATCTCCCCAAGAAACAAATGAATACGGTAAAAAGTGCGGGCGTAAACGCGAGTGATCCACGGTGAGACTCTGCGACAAACCCACAAGGGAACTACAAAGCCACCAGTCGGTCACACTGTAATACCGAGATAACCGCCCATCCCCCGCTCCGGGCCTTCCACTCAGAGACACCCATCCCACTGACTCCCACACGAAGATCCAAACAGGGATATGGTAGATCGAGTTCTAGACTGCCATGCCACATACCCTACCCCACCATTGAGGCTGAACCTTACCCTACCGAGTCGCCATCTCAAGATTAAGTTGCGATCGGGGATGCAAGGCGTATTAGGACGGAATCGAGAATCGGGAGCTTTCTTTTAAATTTTTTTGATGTATATACGTATACGGGCTACTTTTATTTTTATTTTCTAGGATGAGGGTTTTTGTGCTACGGGAGTGTTATGCATCGGCTTTGGGGTTCGGGGGGGGGGATCGAGTGATGTCCTGTGATTGAGAGGGGTGGTGGCTATTTACTACGCCATGGGCAGCCTGACGCCTGCAGAAATTCTGGGAAATGGTGTCTCTGATGTTGGTAGTTCACCCAATTCGCTGGGGGTAGGTGTATATGATAGCCTAAGGAGACTGAAGAAGAGGCAGGTCGGGGGTCACGGTATCAGAGGGATCCGGCGGTGTGATGAAAGTGCTCGCAATGTCCTCAGAAATAGACCAAAGGTGATGAGTCATGAAAAGGCGAATACTTGCAACTGTATCGGGAAATCTCCACACAGTTTAAGTCTATGAAACGTGGGGGTTTCCGGATACATTTGAGGTGGGCACTTAGTATGATACCAAGAGATCTGATTTGGGATCTGCGGTAGGGATAGTGAACGCCCCACAACCTGCTTGGGGGCGATAAGATATCAACAGTGGTTCTCCGCACGAAAAGTACCAAGGCGTAAGCAAGGCCCGGGGAAAATCCAAACTGTAGCTTACTGGAGATGGGTGCGGCGGCTATTTTTTTTCTACCGGGGATCCTTTAACCTCAGTGACGATTTTGGTTAGATAGGGTCTTAGGCCCTCTTCCATTTATCTTTGGATCATCTTAGCATCCTGTTTTAGTTCTGGGTCCCGGAGGCTTGGGTCGATTTCCTGCACAAATTTCTCATTTCTCGCGGGGACTATTTTTCACTGCTGGATCCTTCTGCCGGCATATCCCCCCACTCTAGACTAGTACAGCTTCTCTATACGCCATTTAAACTACCGTAAAAACCGGAATATTTGGACCTCACACGCTAGGGCGTTGGGGTTGCCTCTCCTGGTAAGTTCTGTCGCTTTTTTTCGTTTTATTTGTCTCAATGGAGGACTGAAAGACAGTTTTTTCTCCGTTTCCCCCCCTAATCTAATGGAGGGAATGCTAGACGTCTTAGCGTGAGGTCCAATTGCTCCAGCTTTTACGGTAGCTAGCCGAAAGCAGTACGGGTTTCACCCCAAGCACTTGCACTCAGTGGTAAAGGAAGCGCCGTCGAAAACCGAACTGCAGTGTGTATTGATACCTACTGTAACAGTCGGCCACTCGGATCTGCGTAGTTGTTGTTGACTGTCTAAACCACTGACTGGAAGGGCTTATCGCTTGAATGGGGTTTGTGGGACAGTAGATCTTGATCGATTCTGGGGATGTCAGAGGCCCAAAATCGACCCACTCGCTCTAGTGGTTTTCTTAATTGTAGATACAAGAATTGGTCTCTTGATAGGTTTGTATGTGATTTCCTGCCGCCGGAAATGCACACATTCCTGTTCTCGCTAAATACTCAATGGAGTATTAGAGCACATAAACTTGGAGGGAGCGAGGGAGCAGACCCTGGGTAGTTGAATGACGCTCAAAAAACTTGGTTGCTGCCGAGACCTCGTATTATCGGTCTGGGGAGGGTGGACCCTAGCCTCCCGGCATTATATGGGCCCGTTCTCCAATCAAGGGAGGCCATGGCGATCCCTTGGCCGAGAACTGCATAGGAATTGTGTGGACCGTACATGCCAGACGTTCCTGTATGCCTGTACTCGTAATGGTGGAACTGAGAGTAAGAAAAGTAGAAAAGAACTTAGATTACAGTACGTTGCTGTTTGATGTATGCCTAGCTTACCCGGAAACACGAGGGGTATTCAATGTTAAAAAGCTGTTTTCTTTAGCAACGCGAAAACACGGGATGCTGCATTATGTTGTTTTGTGGAATTGGCAATTGGGGTTTGGAGATTTTGGATAGGATTTTTGAATGCATAATCGCACTGGGAGGGTTGGTGAGACACTGAAGTCCAATCAAGAATATCTTGAAACTAATAAGGATCATTTGACAGTGCCTGTTATTAGACATGGTCTTCTAGGGTAAGCTCACTTCACATAAAGTTGGTCATATTTTATGTTGTATTTAGAAAGTGTTATTTGTGCATTTAGTAGAAGAACAGCTGAGGGATTAGTTAAGATATGATCATTAACAATCGGGAGGAAGAAAGGTAAGAAAATCCAACCTCCTTTTCACCGCTGGAGATTCCATTGTAGAAATAAAGCAATATACTACAGAATTCCGAGTTTGATAATTGCAATGTGTTCACATACAAGCACGGATCTTGCTTGAGTTAAATTGTAAAAATTGGTGTTGTGTCTATAGAGAATTTACTGTATTTATAGTGCTTGATAGCATCTTTGATGCTGGATCCTTTTATGCTCCACCTTCTCTCCTTAATGTAAGGCATCATAATATATTTCTTGAGTAAATTGCCTATCTTTATTGCCTTCTTTTTTCACATTATAATAAGTGGGATTATATCTTAGTAGTGCCTCGATTGTGACTGGAATCTTTGTAATACTTGGGTTCATAACTTAGTACATTACATTATCTCTTCCTCTAAGAGTACTGTAGGAGTTTATAATATTTTCTTCTATTTCGCCCTTATTACTCTCCCTTAATAAACCTAGTATCTGAAAACCACCTAAATAGCTTGAACGGGTTGAGGTTGGTATTATATTATAGTTAACAAATTTAACGGCGCATCGGCCAACGGGAAAAGCTGCGGTTGTGGCACCAGCACCCCCACCCCCCCCCCCACCAACCCCGTTATCATGAAAACAAAAAAAAAAAAACAGCAAGTAAATACATAGTAGAGTACATAGTAGAAATTATTTGATCTAGAGAAATTTCTTTAGGCGGTGTTGAGAGTGCTGTGTGATGAGGAGGGTTGTCTTGCTCAGGTCGTTGGTGCAGTTAATTTTGTTAATGCACAATAGTATAGCATAGTTATTTTCCTTGTCGCCAGGATACCGTAAAATATGGTCGTTAATGAACTGGCCTGGACTAGGACAGTTTAAAATCGGCCATGTTTCTGAAATTAATGATAGGCCGAAAATCTCTTCTTTTCCAAAATTCCCAAAAGCTTAGTTTTCTTAGTACCAGAGATTTCGAAAAGCCCTAGTCTAGGCTAGTTCATTAACAACCAAATTTTACGGTACTGTTCCAATATTTCCCTCCGCTAAGGCTTTGTGGGTGACCCGTATGGTGCAGGAATCCCTTGTAAAAATTCAACAGTCTACTTTGTTACCGCGAGAGAGAGAGGTTCAGAGTGCCCTGTTTGAGCTGGAATCTACTGCATCATGATTAGCGGCTTAAAATAAAATAAAAATAAAGTCTATCCCGCAGGGTTTCTCAGTCAGCGGCGAATCTCGATATGTACATGATACGGTATCACGTTCCTCAACACGGAGAAGGGCCTGAAAGAGATAGCTTTGCATGGGTGAATACCGGTAGAGTGCTCCGCGTGATACTCTCTGTCACGCCTCAATTTTATTTCTGCCTTTAGCAGTCATTGAAGGAGAACGGGCGGATCAGGGGCTCTTTGCCTACCCGGTATCGTGCTTGTAATTCCTAACAAATGCCGGGATTTTCCTGATCAAAGGTATAATAGAAGGAAAAAAGACCCGGGATATGGCTAGAGACCTCTCTAGCTTGACCGGGCGGACGTTCGTCCTAACTTGGTAATTGTATGTTGATTTGCCAGGAGCGCCCATTTTGCAGGTTAGCACCTTGGTAAATGCCTAGTAACAGTCTTTGCGAGGAAATTAACAGCAATTAGCATGTCTGACATTCCCCTGCTTATACTTGTACCAAAATTTGGACTCACTTCCAAACCCCAATATCTCCATGAAAACCTGAGATATTCTTATTATCTCTCTATTAATGTGTAGAGGGTCATCTACTCTATCACTTAATAGAGATAATTCTTATAGGAGTGGCGGCTAAAGATGGGCGATATTTTCTTCGCCAAGTGCTCCCGCTATAGACCTCCCTAATACTCCACGCAAAATAAGTTATAGTGCAACGAGCCTCAGATTTTGGTGTGTTTTCTTCGTTGATCAGCACCATCACTTATTTTGCGCGGGAGTATATTTGGTGGTAATTTCTCAGGGGTAGGCGGGCTTCATTAATTCTTAGATATGTCGCTCCCCACACTCTAAGTAAAGTTTCTGTCCAGGGCCAAGCATTGTAAACACAACCGCCCATTATTATGAGGTCACAATTTAGGACGAAAAAAATAGGCGTACCTTATTGCGGCTCCTAATACCGTAAGGCTGCTGCTCGAGTAGGGTGTGCTTAAATTCTCTAAGTAGTGCTCGGGAGGGGTTTTTTTATAGAGACGTCTGCATCGGGAGCTAGTTAAACCCCCGACCGCCTCCCTTAGGCTTCAAGCTAGTAAGCACTCGAAAAAAAAGAGGAGGGGGTCGAGGTTGGACACGGTATTGGGAATAATACCGGTAATAGAAGATTATTGTCGCACCTCCCTGCTCCAGAGAGTCGAGATCCCAAAGTCTGTCCGGTACGGTTGGTGATCGGGGGCGTCGAGTTAGGTTTTGGTGCAAGACGGTTTGAGGGTCAAAGAGTTTGGCACGCGACAGCAAGATTTGACCAAAGAGGCCCGGAAGCCGGCGATCCATTCGGGCTCCTCTGGCCAGTAAAGTAGCGGGGCAGTAGCGTGCCATGGGAGGACCTTCAAATGGATCGAAAACTGCGCAGGCGGGGCGGATGCGATTTCACTACGGCTGCTGAACCTGGTTTGAAACATTTTATGGGTCAATTAGATGCCCGAGGAGTGCATGCGTGGCGTCCGAGAGGGACAGTTAGAGCAGTTTTTCCCAGGAAAGGTTGAACTGTCTAAGGGGAGGTGAGTCAGTGGTGGTAAAGAATTGTAAATAGAAAAAATCTCTTTAGTCCTCAGCCGGGATGTACTGGAGCGGTCTAAGCCTTGCGACTGATCGCCTCGCTAGGATACCGTAGCGGAAGTAGGTAGGTGGTAAGCAGGGGGGGGAAAGAATAATTTTGCGTCTTAGAAATCCAGATACCTATGGCAAGTACCGCCTCATCTTGGGCTTCAATGATCCAGTGATAGATGTTAACGCCTATCGACATGAACCTTAGGAATGGATAGCCTCTTTTGTAGCTATTGAGTGGGTACCATGATTTTGAACTTGCCACATCACTCTCATTTCATACGCTGGAGCCCGCCAACCGGCCCACGACCGCCATAGTAGGAGTTGGTCAGGGCTCTTACAAAGCTTAGCTTGCTAGGGTGAATACCTGTACCGGTAATTGATTTCAGACCAATACCGAACTTAGTCTCACAACATCACAAGTGCACCGCTGCCACGCCAATTTCGGAACTCCATATTTTTAGATACATCATAGCTTCCTCCATGGCCACCCTGTGATGACGATCCTGGAGGTGTCAGATCTGCGCTAGTATCACCGTACGAAGTAGCTCATAGTCAATCAATAACATCCACCAATTTACAAGAGCATATGTGACTTCCCGCTACTTGGTCTCCCAATAACTCAGAGTTGGAAACTTGAATGACAAATAGGTATCCAGCATTAAGGATCTCCCGGATTTTCACTTTCCTTTCCTTTCCTTTCCTTTCCCTGATCTTTCTCGGCTTTCTCGTCTTACTGCGATTTCCTAACTACCTTTGACCAAGAATTTGATATTAGGTTTCCGATAGGGCCATATTCCAACCTCATGTCTTTGCCTCATACAAAACTTTATCAACAAGGTCACGGGAGCCCTACAAGTAGCAGCATGAAGTATCTGAACACAAGGATCGAAAATGTACATGGTAAATTGGTTGTGCGCATCTCAGTGCCCCCTCTATATTCAGACTCAAAGGTTCAGGTATCTTGCGGGTTGCTTGTGGGGGCGAGATTTTAGGGACATGAGCTGTGAAACTATGAGCAAAAAAGCACAGGGCATCCCCTTTAGGGAAAGATTGTCCACGCACATGATCTCTGATTGGTTTGTCATGACGATCATTAGATGCACTAATCGAAAAAGTGTCCTCTACCGCATCCAATGGAGCCAGAATTCTAGCATTAATTCCGCAAAATTTAATAGTGTTGACGGCGCGCGGGCCATTGATATTCAATGCGCAATCGTGCTGTACCCATGCCTTATTTATTCACAACCATACCTCACTTCCGACTGACATCTTGTTGCTATACTTGCAGCCCTAAATTTCTCCTCTCGGGAGAAAATAATAATAATAATAATAATAACACTAACTTCCGTCCTACCGTGGAGTTGGGATAAGTAGAATCTGGTGATCTAAGATCTAGGCATCTTATCGGATATTAGTGCCTCGCGCTTCATATGCTATACATAAGCAATATAACCTAGCATTACAATTTTGGCAGTTTGGAGTACACTACTGACTGTAGGGTCTAAGATGTTGGCTGTGCTATGTGCTCCAGCATGTGGGAAGGCCAATGCTTGACACCCACGGACTGCTACAGCTGCTGAAAGGGGTTCTCCTATGCGGAATCGAGCGTCCCCCTGGTATCTGCCAATAAGAGTCTACAATTTGACTTCCGCTCTCCGATTGGTTGGAGATTGAGGAATTCCCCCAGTTAGAGATTCGGATTCTAGTATGGATCCTGATTAATCCCTATCTACTTAGTTGAGTATCACAACTTGTGGGTTAATACCACTCTTCAGCTTTGCCTTCAATCGATACAGTGTGTGCGGAGGAGGCAAGGGCGGTTCACTTTGTATTGTAGATCAATCAATCATGTGGAAATTCACTCAACCACTTTCCCTGGTCTGGGAACCAATATGTACGTTGCACGAGCGGTCCCTAGGAATGGAGAACACGATCTCGTGCGACAATGCGCTACGTTTCAAAGTGGAAATATTTTCTTTTTGCGGCTAGAGAAACCCCATTGGCGGGACGAGGTGATTTATACCCATACCTTACCCTACTTAGCAATAATGTCAGCAAAGGGAAGCCAACAAACCGCAGGATTCAGATGGGGGCTGATTTTTGCATATCGCAGAGTAGTAGGAGATTGAAGACATATTCGACCAAATTGGTAGGAGCTTTGGAGAGCGTGATATCTTGGCTTGTTGAAGCTGGGTAGGATGTAGGGGTGTGCTAAATAGAATGTTAGACTATCCACCAGCCTGTCCGTCCTGGCATATCGAGGCGACTACCTGAGGCCTAGAAATCAGAAATGCACCTGAGGTATAACGCCCTCGAGTCAAAATAATCGGATACTATAACTTAAGGAGATAAGATGTGAAAAAAGGGAGGAAGGAAGGAAAAGAAGGAAGGGGAAGATAGGAGGAAAACAAAGAAGGAAAGAAAAGCAAACCCTTCACAGAATACTACGCCGATTGGATTTCGGGCCTTGATTCAGGTCAGGGATCGAGGAGCACTCCTGATTTCCAAAAAGAAAAAGTAATATGTTTCAATTTGATCTAATCTGAGAATAAGTCTCGCTTATCTTCGTCCTTAAGGTATTATAGGAATCTAGATCTGAATGGACTGTTGGCTCGATCCCCAAACAAATACCGGGTCACATATTCCGGACGTACATCCCTGTGTCAAGGCAGAGAGGGAGGAATGGTAGTGGAAACTTCCCAGTAATTAATTTAGAAAAAGGTGGAATATTGTTAGAGCCTCCCAATAACAATGATAAGTTATTTTGATTGCCTGAGCCTCACAGAGCTCGAAAGGATAAACTCCCACATCTCTAGCTCTAGGCACGACTCAGCGTTAGGTATTTTTATTTTTATTTCGAGGGGGGGAGCGACTCAGGGGCAAGCTTTGGGGACTAGGGTTGAGCAGGATACGTACTTTTGACCAAGTGTAGAAAAGATTTACCCCACTTGATAATGTTTTTTTGCTTGGTGCCATATATTGTGGGATGTCATTTTGGTGGGCTACTTAAATATCAGAGTTATCTTAAATAGGGGATGGGGGTTTTCATCTCATTCCTGCAATTCCCATTCGACTCAATATCTCGGAATCAAGCATTTTCCTTATTTTAAAATTCAGGATATACCAGTGTCTGTTTCTTTCAGCCTCTTCCCCTTGAGGGTGTGCCTCTTTCGCTCTCACCTTATCGATATAAACATTAGAGCCAACTTTCCTGAAAAGATGCCAACACCACGACAGCGAGCAATGGCAGCTTCTTCCGAGACCCGTGCTCTTCTGCCAGATATACCTGCGAGATCTGGTACTGACCCTACTTCCTATTTCTGGCGATACACTACCAATCTGCCCCCACTCCCGGCAGAATATCGTCAAAGAATCCGCTCTGCAGTCATAGAGGGGGATCCCCTGGACGTCGCCAAAGATTGGCAAAACTATTCATTCCAACCTAATAATTCCCAAACTCCCGCGAATCCGTTTCCGTTCCCACCCCCAGCATCATACACGCACACTTACTCGAACCGAGTTCTTTCTGGTCAGCGGGCTCCGCCTGTCCACTTCCAGAGTATGGCGGAGGGTGGAATGACCAATAGAATTCTGGTACTCAATACAGCGAATGAGAAAAAGCCGGGAGGGGAATGGGAAGGGGGCGTTTTGTCTCAAGAGGAGGGATTCGCGAGGCGCTCGAATCTTATACAGGCTCTAACGACAACAGACCCCCGGTCAGGATTGCAGACCTATTACCCACTGGAGAATACTAGCGGGATATATTCCCCCAACGTAGTTGTCTTTAGGGAGGGGTTTGATAAGGACTACGAGTTGTGGCGGGATGAGGAGTGGACTACATTGGCTATGGTTTCAGCGCCAGCGGTCCGGAGGCCGAAAGTTGACGAATCAGGGCTGCACTATTCCTTCACGGAAGAGAGGCAATTGCAACGCGAGAAGATGAAGAGTGTGCTAAGGATAGCTGCCCTGAATGGCCACACAAATTTAGTTTTGGGAGGGTTTGGTTCCTGCGGGCCTGAAGGTAGTGGCGGTGGCTTATACAAAAATCCCGTCCGGGATGTCTGCCTCCTTTGGAAAGATCTACTTTTTGAAGATGAAGAATTCAAGGGATGGTTTAAGAACGTTGTTTTTGCTTTTGGGAAGGGAGGCGGGAGCTGGATGAGGGAAGATGGAAATAGTATCGAGGAGTTTAAACAATTTTTTGGGTAGGAGTGGGAGTTGGGTGAAGGTCCGCGCTTAATTTATGCAACTAGTTCCTATTGTTATTCTTATTGGTGAGGTCTTGCTACCCCTCCGTGGGGGAGCTTTCCAGAGCGGCCTGGGCAGTTTTTTTGTTGTTCTCTAGAGGAGGATTTTGTTGTCAGATAAGGGTGGTTTGTTTTTTCAATTTTTTCGCGGAACGATGTGTTCTTTGATATTTCATACCATCATACTTACCTATTAATCCCCTTTCCGAGTGGTTCACAGGGTTTGGAAGACTAAGGTCGCAGGTGTTGCTAGGTCTTGGCCCTTTTTTTTTTGTTTCGTTGGTTTCTTCAGATCTGGTAGGGTATTGTTATCGACACGATACCTACGCTTTCTTTTTGTAACAACCGGGATTCGTGCTACCAAGAAATGACGTTAATAGTATTAAACCTCTTATTTCCGATTAATGGTGCGCTCGAGCTGATGTCTCTTCGGGGAATTCTCAATGCACCCTTCGGGGAGTTCTCGATGCACCGATTACTCATCTAGCCCGTTTTGGGGGTATAGGTAACGACTAACGATCGTTATGCCCCTCTAAGGTTTGTGAAGATCGGTCACAATTCCATATGACACCGAGGCTCTAGTATTATTGGTGTGGGGCTAGGGTCGATTGCAGGATAGTAAATTAGCCAAATACCGGTATTCTCACACCTGGAGATTGGATGAATATGACAGAATATTTGAAACTTAGTAGAAATTTGTTCAATATTGAGGTGAAGATAATGACTTCACCAGTGGTCGTGGCTGTGGTGGGGCTGTTGCCCTGTCCAGCTAGAGATCCAGGGTTCTTGAGACTGCTTGTTACGCTCAGCAAGCCTTTCCTTGATATCCAATTCACCCCCAAATAAAACCGCTATCATTCCTAACATGAGACATGGCATATGCTATATTTTCATGAGTAGTTACTCATACACTGTGTGTAGGGATCGGTGGAAAAAATACTCTCATGATCGCACACTTGGCAGGCAAGAGGAATCACCGCAGAGTCTCGGCCCAAAACAATTCCAGGTCCCGCAGATAATACCTAATAAGAAATTCTCAGTTTCCTATAGGTGATTGTAAGACAAGTTGTCTCAATAACGTGTGCTGCCCAGAATTAATATAGAACCCACATGTTTCTCGGTTCTGGCCGTCTTGCGAGCGGAGCCACGGATACTATATTTCCGCTCTTAACCTTCGTCGAGCCGCTTATCGGCGGTAAGGATGTTTTAAGTCGGGGAGATGACGGCATTTCATTAGCTTGCTTCATAAAGGAGCAGGAGAATGGCCTTCGAGTGCTAAATGCTTACGAGTGATTGGCCGTGAGGAGCTTTGCGGTAGGTTTGCAAATCTGACCTTATACGCCCTGTGTGGAAGAAAATGTGGGTTGTTTTTTGTGCATACTTCCATCTGTGTATCTCAGTCGCAGCTAGCTTTTGATAAGTTATATGTGGTAGCTATTGTTAGAAATGCTAATGGAAATGACTATTCTGGAGCGGTGCAAAGTGCCATTTTCTACACTTACCCCCTTCTTCAGAGGGATATTTTCATGGATGAGAAGAGTGACAACGGGCATTTTCAGAAGGCACGACCGCGGAGATAGTTGATTTGCTTTCCTCTTTTTCTCATTTCCCTTCTTCCTACTTTTAGGTTACTGTGCGAACCCCGTCGATTGAGGACGACTGATAGTAGATGCAGATCGTGGGCGTTTGGACCAAGGCGTTTTATCCAAGATGCTTGATCAAGGACCAACCCGGCGACTCCGCACTACGGGTGTGCAAAAGCATCGATTGTCTACGATTATTAACTACCGGTAGTGGAGTCTGCCAAATATTTGTGTTCCCTTTAGGGACCCAGCTCCTTCTCTCACTACTGATTTAACCTCCTTATGGAAAGAAGAGCTCTCAGACGACGCACCATGGGCGATGCTGGTAGTGACTAATTTGATTGAATCACCCGAGATCTTGAGGGCAAAGGGAAGTCGAGTCTGGATCGTGTCGACCCATCCAACCGGCGCTCTAAAGCTAGGGAAGGTACCCTGAGCGAGTCAAGCCATCGGAAAAATCATTAAGGCTACCGCGCTTTAACGGATACCTACATCGTATGGAAGCGCTCTAGTAGCCCTAGTTGACTACGCCTGTAGGAGGTGTGGTCTGTAACGAACCCCTCGCTGGGCCTCTGTTTGACATTTGGTACGGCTATTAGCATCACAACCCGATCACAGGATACGTGGTTGTGTATTAGGTATTGGACCTTGGGCAAAATATGTTTGAGGCTAGTTGGAATATATCCTTTCCAGGCCTTGATGAGGTGTTGATTCAATGTCAGGAATGTAAATGGGGGAAGCAGCCAAATCGAGGGAACAGGGCAACCTTAGTTGGAATAAAAGAATCACCAACACTTGCTCGAGCATACCTTACTAGTACACTACATGCTTTACATATTTCGCTGGTAAATTTCGATCTCCGGTGCTCGGAAAGCTGCAGAATGTCGCTAATACCATTTTGCATGGAGCCTCTCTGCAAACTTTAGCAAAACTACAGACTAAGACTAAATGCTTGATCAAACAGTAACTGAGCAAGGCTATTCCCAAAAGGGTTAAGATCGGTGGGCCCAGTAGCGAGCTCTCATGCATCTGGCAGGACCTCCAATTAAGCATGAAGCCCATATAATAAACTCTCAGAATTCTACTAGATAAGCTAAGAGATAAGTTCCTGGCTTCTTTTTAGTAACAAAAACAAAAAGATCCAACCCCAACCAACATTTCTATAAGCAATATCTGCGAATTTATAGCAAGTCTCCATTAAAAAATTTAGAATACGCTTGCTGTCAGTAAACAAGGTTGTCACAGTGATAGCGGCCCCGAATTGTTAGCCGCGAAATCCCCCCTCTTCGCCTCGGATAGAGTTTACAGTAGTTTGCAAACGGGGGGTGTGCGATTATGTATGCATCAGTTCTACTTTTCTCGCCCTAGATATCTTAACTTGTTCCTTTGTACCTAGTCTTATATTTGCTACTATGGTATGCTGCTCCCACTGACAAATCCATCTAGTGCCTCCTGGTTGTTATCTGACTCCCTGTATTGTGAACTAGGCGCTAGGATGGCTTCTCCTGGTATCAATTGTATGATACAGTATGGTATATACCATAGGAATTCGGATTTCTACCGAACTCTTGTAAATGATATGTTACATTAACGTAATATCACACGGGGATATGTCTTAGAGGGACGTCTGCGCTGGTCCGGCTTGCTACGCTCCCATGGAAGGAATTTGAGGGCCTTAAAATCCTCTACTCTTATTAGCTGTCGACTATCCTCTATTTCCTGCAGGTGCCCATATTGAAAAGCAAGGAGTGGTAAAACACTTGAACTTGGGGTACTCTTTGGAGGCTGAACGGAGGGCCAGGAAACTTTGGTGGGATTGCAGGTCCCAGCTGACAAGTGTAGTTGTGAGTATCAGACTGATAGGCTACACCAACCCAAGTGCCGCATTATGGCCCCCCCATATATAATCTAGAAAAACAAGCCGTGATATCCTCGATTTCCTAGAAACTTGTTTCAAAGTAGCTTTAGCCAGAGAATACCAAAAGTGAAGCATCTGGATTCTAGAGTCATCAGGCACTTGTGTCTAAAGTTAGTCCCCCCTTCTAACCTAACTTTTGTTATGCCGTTCTATGAGATGCGGTTACAGGTTTTCTCTTGCTCCCACCCTACGTTATTCGGGATAAAGGGAAGGCTTCGGGTTGCATTCATTTCACACCCCTACCTCCAATATGGTTGATCTGAAGATTCCGGGATTGTGCTTGCTTCGGGCGAGCTATAATTTCTCAGGATACTCTGACTCCTAGAATTTCGCTATACAAGGAGCCTAAAAAGGGCGGCCATATCGAGCTCCCTTTTGTTAGTTGCTGTCCACCCTCCCACCCTCGCACATCGAGGGAACCATGGAGGGGGGGGGGGGGTGTGGGGAATGCAAGGGGTAAGGAAACTTTATTCCAGATGACTCCAGGAAGCAAGGGGCCTATAGATATAATGACCACTGATAGGGGGCCTCGTTAGTCTATATTTATTCTCTAGCTCAAGAGTTTCATAGAGTTTCTCCCGTTGTTGTCCAAGGCACATTTGTTCGGCTTTGCCTTACACTAGAAACTCTATTCACGCACTGACGCCCCGTGTTCCCCCTGGATTTTTTTTGTGATTAGCGGTAACTTACACAGCTCCCTATGTTCCTACTCAACATCATTATTTCTACCCTCATAGAATCAACCTATCGGCTATAGTCTTCCTAAATTCAACGAAGAGTAAACACAAGAACTCTCATACTCCAGTAGTATCTTATGTCGTACCTCATGGAAGATCTCAGTGCATGCCCAGGCTGTGGTGCACTAATATAATCGTGTTCTACTCCAGTGTGTTGCCTTAATGACTCGCGAACTGTATTACTAGTAGTGCATTAAATATGACTGGTCTAAAAACTTTAGGCTGGGCTACTAGCAGCACCCTAACCTAATTTTCGCACAATCAGGGAAAGCGTACTATTATACTCATATACTTACATCATAGTAACAACACCGATCTATATCACGGCTCACGCTTTTCTCGGTTGTGACTAGTCACACCCTATGATTGCACTGGTTAATTCTAAAGCAACGACAGGGGCAAGCCTCTACTGTAATAGAAGCATAACGGTAGCGAATCTATCCTAGGCGTAGGGACAAATTTTGAGGAAACCAAGGAAGGTGGATTTACTATTCACAGCATGCCGAGCATGAGGGGAGTTGAGTCATTTTCGATGTTTTTTAGTACGATAGCCGAAATCCACGCATGAAATTAGAAATGGGTACCCAAGAAAACTGTCATTGGCCCTAGTGGAATCCCAACCAGAGTGAGCCAAGATGTCAAACATAGATTGCATACCGCCCCCGAGCACTTTGTCTACCCCATATGTCCCTACGCCCGGATATTCAAATACCTATCCTCATATACCCGGCGGTATTACAACCAAACCCACCCTAGATTGAATGGTATCCCATCAACCCAAACTTAGCCCCGGCAGAAACTAGCCAGGAGAGAGAGATTAGGACAGCAAACTACAGCCCTTTACACAGACTTCTCTTAAACTAAATGTATAATGCCTAAAGCCTCAAAAAGATGAGGTAGCCACGTTTAAGCAGTCTCTAGAGAAATTTTATGAGAGGGGAAGATCTTAAATTATCTGCTGGCATGCGTTTGTATTCTTTGTCTTCTCTAAGTTCTATGCCCTTCCGGTATATGGCATAAAATTGGAGCTGTTTTTTATTTCACGTCTTATGTTACTTATACTCAAATTATCTTAGGGCACTGTAGTGATTGCGGCTTTGCGATAGTGTTCCTATATTGCTCCGAGAGTTCGTTAAGGATTATTTCCTTTGGGCAACCGGTGTTTCACCCTGCCCTGTAGAGATGTCAACAATTTTTTCAGGATGCATGTACTCCCCGATTCCTTCCAGCTAGTCTTTCTACCTCTCGCGCAGTGCATCCTTTGGTCCTTCCGGCTACTGGCCAGCATACAATGGGCTATTACTTCGCCTTCGAGCAGCTCCTTGAAGGGATGTTAATATAACTTTACCCAGTTAATAGCTAGCTTGGCTGACAGGAAAATATGCGAAATATGCATTGTGCAATACTTGGGGAAGTCAGTATGAGTTAGGGAGAGTAACACCTACATTAGTGGATATTTATATGAGATTAAGGGTCAAAATTTCCGATACCGACCAACACCGCTGCCGCACGACCGGGATCTCCAGGTTGCATGGCCCGCTTTTCCGGGCGGATCCCAGGGGATTCCGGTGAAACCCTTATTGAAGTTGGAACCGTTGAATCCAGTAGCCCCCGTCCGGTATAATTGAAGTCACCTCTGAGTACAAATCCCAAACTGTTGGAAAAATGGCTTCAATGCAACGGAGGTATACCTGGTAGGGCTAGTGGGAACCCGCATCATTGGTACTGTATATAGATACCTCTCACAGGTATAAGTACCATCGCCTGGTACCCAAGTAGCAACGCACAAGAGACAACGGACAACTCTGATCCTTTCCTCCACAAACGTACTCTTCTCACATTCGGTGAAGTCTTAACTTCCGGTTCAATCGCTCATCTCACATACGAGATTTCCAACACAAACTAGAAACATAGATACTAATAGATACGAGTGATCAACAGTGATTGTGAGGGTAGGAAGCCTTTCTGCAAGCACTATCCCCTGCAGTGTTGATAGTGCCGAATTTCCCTACATCACACTAAAATGTAAACTAAAAAACTAGTTCCGCACTTTTCTAGAAATGTCAATTGAAGGAGAGAACATCTCGTTATCTCCTCCCATATATTTTTTTGCCTCATTAAATAGCGACGAAGTCCATATGGCGCTTTCTTTGCCTACGCCAGGAGATGGATGGGTATAGAGCATGTGGCTTTATGGTTTCAGACGGTTAAGCGCCTAGCAGAGGCTTAGTTGTTTTCACATCCTATGCCTACCGGCATAGGGTATAGGCTTCATGGTTTCTTTCATACCCTAGGCATACGGGAGTTTGCGCATTGTTGAGGATGAAGTTCTATGGATCACGAAGGATCATAGGATAGTTCTGGGTTGCTGGAGATTAGGTTTTGTCTACCTCATGTGTTTCTCTAAAGTTCGTTTGGTTTCGCGAGTGTTTGGTTGTTGTCATTTAGACGGAGATATATATCTCTTAGTTTGTCCTTAGCTAGCACTCGCGCAGGAGAGTTAGAGAGAGTATCGTTCCTTCCTTCTCTGCATTGCCACTCAGAGGCTATCGTGATTGCACTTTTTTTCGCTCTTTCTTTTGTGCTTTCTTTAGGCTTGAACAGTTCTAACATATACTAAAGTTATGACTCCAATACTCCCCAATTGAAAAATATAGGCCTTCCGCCCCCGGCTTGTGAACTGTTTATGCAGGGGTTCCGAATTGAAGACTGACCGTCGACATTTATAACTCCTTTTTCCATATCTAAAACTAGCAGATCAACTCAAAACTTTTTGCTCAAGGTATTTTTTTGGCCCTAGCTGGATAACTTCCATGTGAGCGCTAATTCTGCCTTAATAAAATCCTGTGTGATACCCTTAAGTACCTATCGTATTATTTGGTATTATCTAGATTTCCGCTAAGATCGGAGGTTGCATAAAGGAAGGCGGTGCCTGGTGTCCAAAGTCGGCGCTTTCAACAGCCAAAATTATCGAATAATATTAAAAATAAAGACGTCCTAAAAGGAACGGAATAATTGAAGGAAGCTCTCTTTAGAACTACCGAATATTTACTTGTTTTTATTTTTATAACAGTGTGATCATGCACAGGGACATACATTCGCTAGCAAACCAGCCATCTTGTTATCAAATAACTTGGTCCACACTAATATAACGACACCTAGGTGCCCATAGGTTGGTGGCATGCTCTAAATAGAAAGTCGAGGCAAGGGTTTAGACTAAAAGTATTCAGATAGATAACTTGAAAGACCGCACAGGTTGATATTGCTTTCACCTTCAACCTAGGCACGGGGCAGGCTGACGAAGGGTCACCTCATGGTGAGATCTCAGATGTAGTGGCTAGGCTGTCTATTCGCTCCCTGGGTGGGTGCTTTGCCCACCAATGTCAATAACGAACTTAGATAACTACAAGAACACTTTCATATGTTACGTCCTCTAAAACCATCGACCGGGGGTCCAGTGATCGTCTAACCACATGAGCGCCAGGCCCAAGCAGTACTTTATCCGACACCACAGATCGAGGGCCGAGTGATTGTCTATGAACCACTATGACTGATCGTATTCGTGGTACACAACCTTATTCGCTCACTGCAAACCTACACTCTAATTTCCGCCGGAGGGCTGCGGATAGCGAGCGTCAGCCAGAGCGCTCGATAGCCATGCCAAGCGAAAATGACACTTTGCCTGCGGATTTGGGGAGAATCCAGCCAGCTTTGAGACAAACCAGCCGGGATGCTCGTCTGTGGGGATCGAGTATGATTATGTGTGATCGACTGAGCTTGTTGAGTTTCAAATTAAGCTTTTTAGAGGAGTCTCATGCTAGAACACCGGCGACCTTGATCTTTTTGGACATTCCTAGCTTGAAAGGTCCGTGCCGTGCGCTTTTGCACTCACCCCACATACAAGATACTGGTGTCTAGAAGAGAGCTATTCAAGTGCCGCAAAAGCTCTCGCAACCCGCTATCACCTGCACACCTTTAACCTCGGGGTTCATTCACAAATAGTCTTGAGAAGGGTCAGTACTTTCCTGTCACAGCATAAGATCAGCCTTCAGGACGTGTCGAATCACGTTTACTGGGATACGCAATTCTGTTAACTTATCAAACCAAACCTATTCTCACCTGGAGATAGCGAATCGCAAGAATTTTTATAGTAGTACAGCATCTAGAGAGCTAGGCAAAGAAACGGTAATTAATTCTGAACAATTCGCGAATTTCGTAGGTATCTAGACATCTTAGTGCTAAGGCCCACCAAAAGGACAGATCCTTGGCGCCAAGTATGCATGAAGTCCGCGAGGGCCCGTACCATCATTCGAGGAAACAAGCAAGGGCAAGAATCTGCATATATGTGTAGATGTGCGAATGTATGACTGCGATTGGATAGGGGCACATATAAAGCCTAGCCTTGTGACATGGCACTTTAGCTTTCTGCCGTGTTGCGCGCTTGCGTTAGATTGTTGGCTATTAACCAATTTTGGCCAGCAGATTTATACGGGCCGTCCCGAGATTACAGTAAATATAGTTCCCCCAAGGAAACCAAACGCCCGTTGACGATCCTGTGATTCATATTGTGCTCTCGAGTAGGGTGGAGCATGACGGTATATATGCTTGGCGCATATCCTTGCCCCTGAGGACGAAGTTAATTTAGGGGCATACGGGATAGTCGAAAAGTCTATCCCTCCGAAATTTGGAAATGTTGCTTATCCGCATTATCTTATTTTCTCACATGATTAATCAAACAGCTGGTCGTCTCTCCAACCCAATGTCGAAGAAAAGTGCACGTTATCTGTTTCTTTTGTGTTGTTCTCCGGCGGACCAAGAGGAGATAAGTGCCGGGCGTGCTATGAAATGTAATGTGGGAGACTGATCAAACAAAGAATTGATAATTGATAATGCTACCTTGGGAGAATACCGGAAGCAAGGCAGTTGAGCGCTAGTAGGTATAAAACGGTTTGTTGGTGGTTTTATTCCACCCGCCTCCATAATCAGATAATTGTCGACGGCTGGGGCCGGCAGCTGCTTGCGGGGAGAGTGTGTGCTACGATACCAGTGGTTAAACGCCATAAACCCCATGAAAAAAGGCTAGGTTAAGGCAATAGGTGTTAGGCATAAACACTTGGCCTGACAAGTATCACTGCCGGTACCAGGTGTGTGGTAATCGGATTTTCGGGATACGGGACATGGGTGGAACGCCACTGCATACAGGAGTAACCTCTCATAAAGTTGATCAAATACCGGTACCAGCGTCTAGGTGGTGGCCTGAAAGAATATTTTGCCGTACTTGCACCAGAGTCGCATGCCGGCAGCCTTTGCTGCTCCTAATGCTGAAACATCCTGCTACCAGATAGGGTAAGTTGAGGAAAGTTTTGTTGGCGGGAAAGAGTGGTAGGGAATTCACCCGCAACTCGGCCGAATATGCATTCCTCGGAATTTACCTATCTTTCGAAAGGATAAGTGATATCATAGAGGAGTGGCACCTTCAAGTCCGCAGGCACCATAATAGACATATCCCTTGCTGTTCTATACGAGATCTAAGGGATCAGGATACCAACCCGAACCCCGCCTACTCCGAAACTACCAATTCCCCGGAGTTTCCCAAACCCTCAAGCCGAGGAGACTGCGGTAGCCTGGTTTTTGATATCTGGGCCAATGGAAATAGTGTTCCCTCTGTCGATATCTCTTGTAGCAATGAAGCCTCTCCTATGGACTACTATACCGCTCGCTGTCACACAGAGGCGAGTTTTCCCCGCCTACATGCTTCTTGCCACCTTTCCGGCACCATACCCCAGTGCCACTGGGCGCTTTGCAGTTTGTCATATATGCTGTGCTTACGAGGAACTCTGATAGGGGAGACATGGTCTGTTCCAGAGTCGCGAAGATTCTAGCTCTGCAAGTAGTTACCCGCACAGAAAATGAGCACCACAAACAAATCTCCACCAATCATACTGCAAGATCTTGCCAATTCTCACGACGCCGAAACATACTTTAAGTAACATAGCACGTAGGACTTAGATGCTGATATTACACGCTTCGGAACCTATAATAACCACGACCGAAGTATTATTATACTATTATACTATGCTGTGAATGTGATATGCGGCACCAGCCCGCTGGTATCGAAGGATTGACGATTTCACAATCAGTCCAATCCTGCTCGCCCAATTGGCCCCACCTCACGCAATTGACAGAAACCTTGTGGAATGACTGAGGCAAATGCGGTTCTCAACCAACGGGATTGCTAGGATTTGGCTCTGGATGTGAAATCGCAAGACCCATTATACTCGGGAGTCTGTTCGCCTGAGCTTTTTTTTCTAATAAAAAAAACAAAAAACATCCCTCCTTCCCGCACTCTAGCGAATGGCGAGACAACCAAAACCTCCCAACTAGTGGAAGCCAGGTCAGTACCGGTATCGCTACTGCAAAGTAAATCTGATTAACCGACGAGATTTGATTTCTGTTGCTAACGATCTCAATCGTAGCGTAATACCGGTATGACAACCGGAAGACCACACCCCGCCGTCCACACCTTTGAGCTTTTCCTTTCTTTTTGTTATGCTTCGGAATCTTTCCCTCCTACTCGCATATTGTCAAATACTGTACCATATGGTGATATTGTATGGTACCGTAAAGTTTGGGCAAAAGTGCTGGTGGGGAAATTTTGAGTCTCATGTTGCATGGACACGTCAGCCTGGAGAATGATTTCTTCCAAAATGAACAGTTCAGTAAGGCTGATTTTAGCTATCCCTAATTAAAATTCTGTCGATCTCCCTCAAAATAGACCAAGGCCTAGAGCACCATGCCCATACCATGCCCTCTGCCGTACTTGCACAGGGAGTTAGAGTCTAACTTACACCGTAGATATCAGAATGCTAAAGAAACCCAGGAAGGTATGCAGGCCTATGCTAAGCCACCTCTTATCCGCTAGTTCTGTGCTGAAATGTGCAGTACGATATCCTCGTAGATTGCTTAGTAAGGGGTCTAATATGATGCGGGTAGTAGTTGATCTGCGGACACCCCTGTATAGTCAGAGCGCTGTAGTACGCCTTTGAGAAATAGAAACTCTTAAAGACTTCACCAAATCCCTTGTCTTTTACAATAAGCTTAGCTGAATATAAGGAGCGGCCATTCACTGCTTAATTCAATATATTTTGAATAGCTACGAGAAGTGTACGGTACTCGTACCTATCTGGTGTCCCTACCCTAGGCATAAAGCATGTTGACGGACTAACTCTAGCATCGGAGTATATGACCTTCCAATCGCAGCTCTGCTTCATACTAAAGCACAAGGGCAGGTAAAACGGCATTGGTGCTATTTACTAACCAGCACACCATCCCTTCAACAGTAGCTAGGACAAAAGTGGCGACTAGGGTCAATCATTTCACTTTAGACGCTAACTGTAGAAACTCGGCAACTTATAATCTTCCGAGAGAGATATGGTGAGTAGCCACTCGTATGCAGGACCCAATTGCCAAATTTTGAATTGCTTCTGATTTTATTACTCCATTGGTGCTTCTTTGTCTGCGGGCCGCTAAATATGCTAAGTTAGTCTCCTTTTGATGAGATATATTTCAGTAAGCTCTCTTTAAACAATAAGAATATTAGAGGATAATGAGGCGGAACTCTCACTAGTTCTCAGAATTATTACCACTTTTAAGTATCTATTAGTAAGGCCTGGATCCACCGTGCCTTTGTGAACACATGTGACAGTTTATAGTGCCACTGCGAAGGGTACGGTGGACACATAGCTAGGGATCTAGTTCATAGCTACTCACTCAGCGCAGCTACACCGTGCTGCTTTTTTTCTGCATTGCTAGGAACCACGTTAGCTTTAAAATTTTGTTCAAAAATGCTTACCTGGAACGACTGCCTACTTCGGAGATCCTCTGCAAATCCCCCGGCTGTGTGGGGGGTAGCTGCTCTGCCAACTGAGATATACAGTAGTTCAAACTGCTAGGGGAGGAGTAGTCTCCCTAGGTAGGGAATCTTCGGAAAAAGTCAGAATCAAAATTTTGTAGCGCAAGGCTAATGAGTTGCAAAATATAAAATCCGAGGGTACGCTCAAGAGTCGTTGTTGAGCTACAGGGGTTTGGCTGATCGGGATCCACGTGGCCGGAAGCGCGCCAAGGTTGAGGGGGTGCGGGCAGTCTGAGAGGACGGAATTACAGACCGCAAATACCAGACTGCACGAGCTATGGGCGATTGAATGATGATCTTGGCTTTCTATTCGTGGAGCGTTTTGTGAGCAAGAGAAGAGAGATACCTGTTCGTGACGAAACGCCTGGATCGTGATTGCGATATTGCTGCTTGCCTGCGTGGTTTTCCCCAATTCCAAAATATGTGCCAAGGGTATAGTATCCGACAAATCAAGACATGTGCTGCACCGCCTCGCATTCACCTTGCCTGTGCGGTTTGGTTTCCTCTAAGTGCGGCGTACGAAAAGAACCCTGGATGGTGATTCATTGGACCATAATACTTGTACACTGTTCACACCAGAGTAGTGCAGTAGATGAAACCGGGGGGCAATGGAATCTGTGCATTGAAAGCGATAGAGGGTCTCAGCTCTTGAACCCGCAGGCTTCTCATCGGATTGTATCCTACATGATGTCCCTTGATTCTGATGAGAGTCGGACCGTGCCCCAAGTGTGGGGTCCGACTACCCTTTCTATTGCCGCACTAGCATCTGCCTGCAGGTTCCACAGGACTTAACAGTAAAAACTGGAAGAGTTGAACCTCACACTAGGACGTCGGAGTTGCCTCTCCTAGTAAGGTCTACTGCGCCCGAGTACAGTACTTTCCTCTTCGCTTGTCTTAGCGGAGGGCTAAAAGTTACCGGTAATTAGTTCCTTTTGGGGTGGTTCTCTCTCTTACCGGTTTCTAAAGAGGGGAATTGCGGACGTCTCAACATGAGGCTCGATTATTTTGATTCTTGCTGTAAGTGTGAGAGTCGGGACACTCGAGTACCAGAGAGAGAATGTGATAGAACTACAGTGCTGTGCTGTACTAGCACTTCAAGGTAATACGTTGTACCGGTGGCTGGAAAAAAAATCCAAGCTTTAGAGTTAAGCTCTTGGTGATGCCTTACCGGGATCGAAGGATATGATACCTGTATGAGGACTTTTGCGTAACTGGGCTTCGAGGGGCTGGGGGGGGTTTGGTGACGTCTGCCGTAGCCTTTGTTATCGTTGATTTAGACTATCTGAACGCTGAAGTGGGATTCTATTCTAGTGTCGTTTGGAAGACACCCCTCAAACACATTCAAAAGCTCTGCTTTTAAGGAGAACACTGCTCTCAACAGTTGTGCAAATACCAGGATATGCTATACGGATACCTCACTCGTTCGTTGTGCCACCACTGCCCATTGAATCTGAACTTTCAGCGTCAGTTGCTAGCCCTTGCGAGTTTGTTTCCAAACTATCGAAGTATAGTCGGGCAGAAGAAAGAAAGGACGGAAGGGGGATTTGACCTAGTATGCTGCTCTGGAGGTGTCATATCAGATTATACAAGCACTCTCGGCGCGCCAGCTCTTTCAATCGCCAAACAGCTGGACACTGGTGGTCTGCATGCAAGATGAGATGCTGGCGCCAAATGGCAACGGTTCTCGTGGTGTTCTTTCTGCCCTTTTATATTTATTTTTTCCGACTCAGTTTCCTCCCCCTCCCCTTCCTCCTTGCTCCCCGCACAGACTTTTTTTACTTCATGCACGGGCTTTCCCTCTTACTTTCTTCCATGTTTTCCTTTCTCGCACCTAGGAGCTTGCGGTTTGCTATTTAATCTTTAGACAGCATCGGTCTCTAGTGAACTCTGCAGTCAATGGGTCATCTTCATGGTTGTTGGATGCTTGCGGTGTTCCTGGTGCCCGGTTCCCTGTTTCCACCTTCGACTACGGTACCGGCGAATAAAATTGGCAGTAGCTGCGGGAACTGAACCACACAACAGCGGTGGTATTTTAAGTTCACACGATCTTTTTTCCTTGCTGGGAGAGCAATGACGGACCAGTATTGCCACAGTGGAAGGGGAGGCCCAGGAAAGATGCCCTACCGGCCTGCTTATGGTGCTGGGGATCCCGATACCTCCACTGGGCAAGCGGAGCACCGGCAAGCTTATGCTACGGAGGCTAACCCAAGCCATCACCGTGGCTGGTCTCTCGGTGGCTCGTCCTCTACTCCTTCGTACCAGAACCCAATCCCCAATAATTACGCATCCCGGTCACCATTCAGCTTTCCCTCCAAAGGTAAGAGCACCAGAAGAATTAATATCACGTCAAATGTTGGCCAGAACGATAACATTACTGCCGAGACGATCACAAACAAACATTCCTAACTTTCCGCCTTTTTATAAGAACAGCCGCGTTAATAATTTCTAGGCTTATTACCCCCACCCCCATCTGCTGAGATGGAGTCATGGTAAATCCCAAACCCCCTTCCTTATCTCCCACTGCCATCGCTCTCGCTCTCTTTGTTGGAATTCGATTTTCTGCATTTCATATTTTATTCTGGTTGTTTGATCAGGCATTTCATGTTGTGCTGCGCGGGGCAGGGACAATTGAGAAGGGATCTCCGCTAGCTATAAAATCCCCGAGCCACCATACCCTCGCCTTTTCCCACGGCGCAGACACTTGTTGTTTTCATCAGCTCCAGTTTTTTTTTTAACTTCCCTTCCTATGGCTGTACTCTATCGTCGTCTATGCTCATGACGGGATTATCTTGCTCGCTCGTTGCTTAGAGGCGGGTCGTTTCCTTTCTAAGAAGAGCGGGAAGGAAAGGAAGGGAAATAGTAAAGCTGTATCCACTGCCGGTTTGGGGTGTGGCTTTGCTGACACAAGCGGATTTCTATTGCAGGACCCCTCTGTCACCTGGCCCCTTCAAGCATTACTACCCCCCGACTAGCGCCCAGGACCAGCACCTCTTGATTGAACAGAACTCTATGTAAGGACATCACTTCCCCGCTCCTCCCCGCTTTAGAATGCAATATTGCGATTGTCATCGCGATTTTACCATTCCTCTCCTCTCTGCTCTGAATATCATTTACCCCTATCCCCCCGTCTCTAGACCGAAGAATCACTTTTTTGACCGTTTGTTGCCGGTCTAGTGCAATTGCTGGGGAAACGCGTGGACAACCATCCGAACCTGAATGGGTGGGCGGAGTTCTTGATAACAGTAGCCAATTTCGCTCATATAACACTGGGAGCCCTCATTACTTCTCCGCGATCGCTTCGTTCGCGGTAAATGGGAGTGCATGGGATCGTTCTTCTTTCATTGAGGACAGTGATCTCAGCAGGGAGCACCACGAACACCAAAACCAGCAACGGTATCTTGATACTTCTATGGGTGAACCTAGCCAACTGAGTAGAGCTTATGGCTTGCCGAATATCCACGGATCCCCATCGGTAGCAACACAACAGCAGCCGTTCGGGGCTTATGATGAGTCGGGAGTACAGGTTGTCTGTTTGCCTTTTTTTTATAGCTTCATTCCTCTCACATTTTCCCAAATTACCTTTTGTTGACTTGTGTCTGTTTTGGTTCTCAAGCCCACCGCCCCAATTTCAATTGATACGGAGGAAAGCGCTGCAAGAAATACAGGCCGATCAATGAAGCCTTTGGTGACACCATTCTACATTTCATTGTCTCATACAGAGACTTTGGGATCACCGGTTTCTGTTTCTAGCTCGGATCGCTCACCGTATGGATCACAAATTAGGCCAGCCCCCCATGATGGATTTACTCCGAGCCAAGGCGTGGGAAAATCAAACAGTTCAGTCCAAGAGCAAGCAGAAATGGAGCAATTTAGTAATTTTCCACCAGCCATCTCACCCTTAGTCTCCTACAGTCCGACGCAGCCCGTTCGGGAAGACGATCGTCAAATGTGGCCCACCCATAGGACGCAGGGCATCCGGTGGGCAAAGAGTGAGCGTGCCTCCCCGATAGAAGACTCAACTCCAAGTCCCAAGCTCAGGAGATCTTCTCTGAAAACTTGTGAACTTGGAGAAACAGGTCTTGGTTTTCCGGGCTGTTACGTGCTTGTCCCAACTGCCGATAGTCCTCCAGACTCAGGATCTCAATCAGGAGACGGACTAGAGCCTGGTTTAGTGTCAGCGAAGAAGAGCGTTCGAAGACCAATGGAGGAAGCGGAGCGGGCAGCGATAAAATTAAATAGAAAGCTGGGGGTTTGCCTCCGCTGCAAAATATTCAAGGAAAGGGTATTGTGCCGATCTCTTGAACTCTTCCCCAAGTCGAATTTTTGCTCACCATTTCCGTCACTCCACTATAGTGCAGAGGGGGGTTTCCTTGTGACCGTTGCCGCTCCCTGAGGCATTGGAAAAATATCTGTGTTTCAGCACACTTTGCTCATAGATCGATATTCTCTCGGGGTATGACTGAAATGCTTTTTTCTATCTTCTAGCCCTTTATGGCCCCAGTGTGCTAACATATCTGGTTAGGACTCTGGAAAGCTCGTCTTGTTCCTTCGTTGCGCAATGTTGCTGAATGGATCCCATTAGCCTCCAATTCTATAGAGTACATTCACGTCAGTAACGGCTATGCACCGTCCATTGCTGTCGCAGTCCAGCGATTCAGGCCCGTCGACCCCATGCTTTTGGATCATGTGCTTTGGAGGGAGATTCGGAAAACGGATTTCGCCCGCATACCCTCTACGGCAATCGCAGTGTCATCAGAAATCCCTTTTAATAAGTTGGATGTGTATTTTGGCGATCATATCCTCCCTCTCGTAGCTGAAATTCAGGGGTTGGCCGGTTCACAAGTGCATGAACAAACGTTTGCACAAACGCTGCAGGCTGCCTGCGACTATTCTTCAGCCAACCCAGAAAATGTAAGGAGTTTTAGACTAGCTTTTGAGGCATCAATATTCTAATGCAGTCCCTATAGGGCCATCTTATTAGGAAAGCGTTGCGGCTCTGGGCTGCGCAAATGGTTTACTTCAAAGGGGTATGGAGAATTAGCGGACAACACAAAGTGGGGATGTTGCCAATCCAAGACCCTAAGTCGAAAATTTATGGAATTACCCCCCTGCCCAGACTCGTCAACCAGCAATTAGATGCCAGGGTGGAGGAGTGGATGGCCCAAACAGAACAAGAGCTCCTCACCGAGCTTCAGAGCAAGATTTTCAAGCGCAGTTCCACAGATTGGTTTACAATATACCTCACCTTGTTTATCACTCTCAGCACGCTTGAGATGGATACGTGGAGCCTGATGACATGGGCCACCGATTCGAAAAATCTATTAGATAGGATTGAAATGATGGTAAGAGGATATCTGCCCCGAACACCTTGGTAGAGAACCCTGGAACTTTTGCAGTTGTGGTGGTCGGAATGTTAATATATCAATGCGGCTGATTTGAAGGATTTGAAAAATCCGATTGAAGCTCGCAAAGCTTGGCTATGGCCGCTTGCGGACAATCCTGAAACCCTAGTGGAACGGAATGCCTTTCTCACGGAGACCCTTGTTGCCCACTTCAGGTCTGTGACTAAAGGGTTTGTCCCATTTACGTTGGATTGGTACAGCGATCAGGCTGTTGTAATGGTAGGAGGAGAGCAGTATGCGCTGGAATATATGAGGACTACAGGTCAGCAGGTGAAGGCGTCTGGTAAGAAACACCCCGCAACCGCTTTTTCTTAACACCTCTAACTGTTTTTGTAGACCGACAATTGCGAGAGAGAATAGTAGCAGAGTATAGCAGAGAAGACATCAACAGTCTTAGATTCTCGCACTCGGCCAAATTAATGGTGGGCGAGGACACATGATCTACTCATACCCATACTCATATTTTTCATCCGTCAAATTATCCTTTCATCATTCCCCACTTATTTGTTTTATTTTATTAGGAGGGAAGTTTCGGTTTATTTGGACTTTTTTTTTCTCGAAACTTTCGGATAAATGGACCCGTTACGTTTTTGCTGAGAATGCGATCTTGATTCGTTCTAAGGTCGTGAGGAAGAGTGTTGGTTCTGCTCATCTAGGGTGAGATTACGAGTAGTTGAATTCACTAGAAGGCTTAGGAACAGCTCTAGGTATTCAAACAAATACTTGCACACACACTATGATGTGTATCGTATAAAACTCATCAATATGGCTTCAACCCCGCACCATCCCTGCGTACCGGTACTCCGCCTGCAGAATCACCCACCCAACAGCCACGCCCCTAATATTCGTACTCTTTTCTCTGATTCTCTCTCCCTCTTTTTGTTTCATTCCTTCCTGCTCATCTGCGCACGGTAATCCCTAATATGAGCTCCACTACTTGGAACCAACCAGCCAATCAACTGATGAACCAATCCACCAGTCAAGAACCCGTGGGGCGCGGGGGTCATGGGGGGGTATCCCTGCATAATGCGGTAGAAATAGCGCATAGGGCAGCAAGCCAGGATCAAGAAAAATACCAAAACCCGATCTCTATTTAGAGCCATAGCGAAATTTGAGAAAATAGAAACCTACAGGATATAGTCCTAGCTTAAGAGAAGAGATGAATGGGTTTTTTTACCTCTTGTCAGATACCGGCACTTGTATATCTAGCTGGAGAAAGTGTTAGTGCAAAAGCAAAAAATTTGATGGTAGAGAAGTGCCCAGATTGGTGGGGTAAAGTGATTAAGCGAGAGACTCGGTGATCATGTGACATTGCTTATTGCACCAAATGATGCCATCGCTGTCGCAACTCGTCTAAAGGGTCGAGCCCATCTTTTTGCAAATTAAGGATATATATATCTACTTGAATAGTGTTAGAAGAGCAATGATCTGAGTCCCCATATCCTCAGCAATAGTGCCAAGTGTACTGGTTCCCGTGCTATCATTCTTTCGCGTCAATCGCAGCGTCTACGGCAAGGAATTTGCTTCTCGAACAATTCTGTCGGTATCGTATTATTCGGCGCTACCCGGTTTTGTGCCAAGCTGTGGTCCGCATGGAGCCAGTAATATCGGACAAGGATTTGTGGAACCCTAACCCACATACAAATATGCGCAAGGGCTGGAGAAACGTGTTCCCTCCCCGCTTTATTTACTATCATCCACTGATACCGGTAGAGGGAAAGAAGTAGGAAAAGGAAAAGTAGGAAAAAGTCGATGAATAACGGCAAGCGGCAAGTGTTCCTATTGGCGACCACATGCGAATACCGCCCACAGCGACGAATGAGAAGATACTCAGATGATATCAGATTAGAGGCCGACGGTACTGTAAGATCGACTGCAGCTTTGAGGGTCCCTGCTGTCGCTCACAACGGCCTCAATCAAAAGGCAATGATCAGATGTCAGACAGTATCGCTTAGGCCCTTGTTCTTGGAGAGAGGGATGAACTTGCGAACACTGTTATAATGCTGCGATAGATACTTATTGCAGGAGCTAAAAGATCGCAAAGCACCAACGGACCTACGTCTCTTTTATGATCGAGCTGTTTAGCTATATGTTGGCAACGGCTATTTATTGCGAATGTTCATGAACAAACTCTCTATTTCCTATTCTCCAGCCTTAATGTCCTCTGCGAGCAGTGTCTTGGCCCTTCAGCCCCGATGTGCTCCAACCACCAGACTCACCTTCCTCCACCCTCTAACATCTGACTTTGCCAGTGCTTTTGGAAATGCTTTCGTACAAGAGTGGCCGGTTTATACCGTAGCTGCTCGAGATCACTACCGATAGGTGACCCTACCTTGATGGTTAACTTAGGCCCGTTTCAAGCGCGTCTTCACAGAAGATGTCATTCGAAAGACTCTTACTTTTCCAGAGCCCATCGTGTGACTGTTCGTGACTGGGCGCTAAGAAATTGCGCCCTCCTTTCGGAATATGATAGCTGCTGCATAATAATATAGAAATTGCAAGCGCGGAGAAAAACCTTTTCAATATCGAGGTTTAGCACCGCCTTGCATTCTTATTTTTTGCTCTTTGTTTAAGTTGCATAGTTGAAAAAGTAAAATAGTTCCGGCATGCTTGGGGTCTAGGTTATGTGCACCTCAGTCTATTATCATACGATTTCCGGCCAATAGTACGTTTTGTTTTATCTCCAGACTCTTTTGCACGAACGAATCTTTCACTTTCGTTGCATACTTTTCGGAGACCACCGCGTGGGGCTCAACAACCCAAATTCAGCCTACCGGTGAATCTGGTCCACTTCAAACCACCCTAGCCCAACAACCTCAACCGCCAAGCTCAAAACCGTCGATAAAAGTGTTTACTCAATTGTCTGGGGACTTACGGAAGGATTCAAAAGGATTTCCACTCGCCATGATGCTTGAGGAATTTAAAAATTTTGTCATTTTTGTATTCCTCCTGCCAAATTATCACGGCACGGGCTAACCATATCCAGCGATGTCTTGGCGACACTACACCTAACCAGGTATTATATATCCATACTCCTCGTTGATATATAACCAGGACCGCCTCTGCTTAATAAGCGGGCCCGAACTAACAAAAGTGCTGATTTCCAGGGTCCGGAATGGTGCAAGTTTGTCATAGCAACGGAACGGCAAAATGCTCTCAGACCATAGGCAGTCTCATTCCCACTTAAATGACCCAATTCAATGATTTTTTAAAAAAATCGCCGAAAATTTTGAGACAGCCTTGGAGCCTCCGGATACTTCTCCAATATTTCTTGTCTTTCTTTTTCCTTCCCCCCACAATTTTTAATGATGAAACCGGATCCTAAGATATTCCGGGGGAAGGGTGATTTCCTCCTGGCGCAGCACATCATATTCCATCAAGGCTAGATAAAAACACATGGAGATCTTTTCTGCGTAAAAAAAAGAAAAAAACAAATAATCTAACACTCTGTTGCATTTGTCTCTGCCTTTTTCAGCTCACCTTTCGAGTTTTTCTTTCACTATTTCATTGAGGGAGAAGGTGAGGGCATCTTTCGTGATGGTTCGCTCTTTCAATGGTACATTCCCCGGGCAATGTTATCCCGAAGTTTGTTGTATACTAGCTAGATGCCTGGACAGGCTTAGCTAGGATAAATTATATCGAACCAGCCAAAGGTTTATCACGGGGTTCGTGGTATTGAAAAGGTTGGCCAGGCAAGTGGGTGACGATTGCTGCTTCCAAGGCAGGAGTATATTAAGCAGGGAAGTCTAGTGTGACAGGTTAGTTTTTAATTGCCTTGGAAGAGAAGAGGGAGGCCAAAGAGGGGGCGGGGAAGGAAGGTGGATGTAAAAGACATTGCACATGCCAAATTCGAGAGTTAGATTATCGAATTCAGCTATCTCTCATAATGCCTGGGGACAGTAGGATGATATTTCATGACGTTTTTGAAAGGAAATGAAAGGAAAGGGAAAGGAAGGAAAAGGGAAGGGAAGGAAAGGAAAGGAAAAGAAAAATAGGAGGAGGTGGAGGATCAGGATGTACTAGTATAACAGGTCTATATTAGATCGATGAATCAGGTTTGACGACAGTGGGGGGGTAACAATATGGATCCTTGATTCCTCAGCTCTGTCCCTTTTGAGCAGAGATTATAGCTACTGCCTATTGATGTTTGATCGATCGATTGAGGAGGCTTTGCTTGGTTTTCACACTATCTTCCTCCTGTTGGTCCCTTCATTAATTGCTGAGCTTATACGTCGTATCACTTGAACTCATGGTATTGATTACCATACTTGAGGGGGGGGGGAGAGGAGCTTCCCCGGAAGTGTTTTTCTCATCCCTTCTTCACCTTTGGCTAGAAACTCTTGGTGGAGGCTGTTCCGTCGATAATGCATGGACGTAGGGTAGGGGGCCTGGAGGGTGGTGGGCGGATGGGGGGTTTGCCTTAGATATCACAATAGTGCCCCCTGTTGATCCTGCTGTGATCTTAGTTGGTGCTGGGGTGGTGATCTGTGTCGAAAGCGCCGTAAGTTAAGGTGTAAAGCTCGGACAATATGCAGTCACATGGCCACGATGAACACGATGTGCACAGTTTAATCAAACTCCTGGTATCCGGGAATGTCTCAGTAGGGTATCTTGGGTGACTTTGACATGTTTTCCGAGTCGAGGTTTTATACAAGGGGCAGGCATTTAGTTTTCGAACACACCAAAGTGGCTTACCAGCAAAAAATCCATAAAAGCTGGTGAGGTCACAAAGTGGTGTGTTCGATCGCTATATGCCTGCCCCTTGTACCAGAGCTGTTTGATCTCGCAGTGTCACAGGAGGGTCCCGTCGACAACCCCAAGTGTGAGCAAGAATTCGTTGTGTAGGTACCCGTGTTATTTTCAACTCGTAAGACAATTACCTGGCGGGAGGGGGCGAGCAAGCAAGTCAACTGTAAGCACATACCCGTCCGTCCTTCTCTCCGCTTGTCCAACACTCTCTCTCACTCACACCCACTCACTCTTTCACCCCCCTCCCCTCTCGCCACCCATCACCACTTTCCCGTGTACAATCCACCGAGCAAGTTTCCACCAAGTTCGAGCGGCCCAGTTTGGCGGCAAGCTCTTTTTTTTGCTCGTGTCTTCGTTCTGTCTTTTCATTTATGCAGACGTACCGGGCACTTAACGATGTCTCCTTTTTTCCCCCCCCCTCTTTCACAAACTCTGTTTGCTCGTTTTACAGAAGTAGATGTCCAACTAAGAGCGTTGCCCGCTATTTTTTTACTCCTCTCCGCGCGGGACTGCGGGTAATAGATTTAGTCTTCTTTTCAGAGCTGCCGGGTCCCTACGCAGCGGGTTCGTGCTCAGGTAGGTAATTGTCGACCAAGATTTCATGATGTGCACTTCTGCCCACCCCTCTCCCCCCGCACTCTGGCCAGCATGTCAATTTTAGAAGAAATTATTATTAGGTCATTTTTGCTTTTTTTCGTTTTGTTCATCCTCTACTTCGTTGTGGAGTTCGTGGATGATGACTGGAGATTGAGTGGGGCTTTCGTGCGGAGGGAGAGAGGGGGATATTTTTTATGTTTCGTGAGGGGGCGGAATAGGCAAGTGTAAGAAAGAAGTGGAGGGGGGAAGAGAGATAGTAAACTTGTTTGAATCTTGTTGGTGATTGTGCCTCCTCAGTTCGAGGCGGGGTGGTTTGAGTGGCCTTTAGTTCGAGCCCTAAAGGCATGCGGGCTTTTTTAGTCCAGGTGAGAATTATCATGTATTACTGTTTTGCTCTTCCAAGGGTATATAAACTCCCCAATGATAAATCAACGATGGATGGAAAGAGGTAAGGAAGATTAGGCATCCCCCTATCTATCTCTCTATCGCTCTACCTCTTCATCTAATAGAAAAGGGAAACGACAGATACCCATTATTCCCTTTTTTTCCAGCCCCAATTCTTCTTCCAGCTGATTTGTCCCATTTCTATTACCACTGATACTGCTACTTCCCCACCTCTCCTTTTCTTCCCAGAACATACAATGGTCGCCGCCGCTTACATCCCCCATCCATACCAGCCCGAAGTATTTGCTCAATTACACAACATAGATGAAGCTTATAGAAGGCTCGAGGAGAAGACTGTGTCTAAAGAGATGTTGGGGGAGGTCAGGTTTGTACACCAACCAGTCCTCTATTTTCCAAAAGGCTTCCCCTCCTTCTTTGTTCATATGTTTGAGACCAACCACGCTCTGACTGAAGAAACCCCAAATCAACTTAAAGATCTCTCTTCATCCGTTATGGAGTTCACAGGACCCTCGGGATCATGGTTTTGCACAAGCACTTTGACATGACACCAGAGGAGAAGCTAGTGGAGTTCGGGAACGTATCCACACCCTGGCTTGTGCCCGAGGCCAATGGGGACTCGGTGTTCGGTGGCAAGGTGGTCCCTAGGTCGTGGGCGTTCTCCAGTGGCCATCTTTACCCCATCGAGTTCGGATTCAATCCTCCCACTGTGGAGAATTTCCCAAAGATGTCATTCGATCAGGATTTCGTGGTGGGGCTCTACGGGTTGCTGGTTGGGTTGGGGATTGGGGACTTAGTGGGCTTGACGATGCTCCGTGAGGATATCCATGACATGCCATACGGGATCGAGAAGACCGTTGGTAGAGTTAGCATCACATTGCCCATCACCCCTGAAACGGAGCCTACCCAGGCTGTGGAGTCTGTGTGGACCTTTGGGTGTCATGAGAGGATGGATAATTCCAAGCTGTGGCCTGCTCGTATCTGCTGGGTCTGTCAAGATTGTAAGAAGTGATGCGTTTAATTTGCGAGCGAAGGTATGAAGGTGTGCTGGGGAGCAGTAAGAGAGATCTTTTTCCTACTCGTCAGTGCATATATTAATATTGGAGGAAGCAGGCGACTATCGAGCCCAAGCCACACGTGAGAGCGTATTTTGCTAAATCTAACGCATGTTTGGATTTTTCAGTCGAATATTGTTTGAACTTATTTTATTATGTGCCTGCAAATACTCGAAAAATGTTGTTTATTTTGTCTAAGTTAGAGGGTTCCACTTGTTTCTGTATTTGAAGCAATAATATTCTATCGATTTCCCAACTTGTCCCCTATCAACGTTCTACCCTAACGTCAAATTGAGGAACCAGAGGTGGGTGCTGAGCTTTAAGCCATCATCCACCAAATGGGGAAGGCAGCAATGGCATAAAACACCTGAAATAGGGTACACCGTTAGGCCAGTAAGGAGGCATGTACGCGCACACAAAGGTCCACTCACTACACACATAAACCACGGAAGCCCAACCGCAAGACCACCTAATCGGAAACCCGCAGCGAGCCCTAATGCTAGTAAAGGCTGACCGACTAGGGTGCCCGCAGTTTCAGCGGCAGATATGGTAGAGTAGAGCCGAGCAACTTGGTCTTTCCGTACAATTGAAGTGACAATAGATTGCACCACAGTACCAAACCCGAATCCCAAAGACATGATGAACAGGGCTATCAGTGTGAGTTAACAACACGAAGGAATGCTTGGGCCATTATCGTACCAATTATCATTAATGGTACAGTGGCAGCTAGGCCAATCAATAGACAGCTCGAAGTCAATAAACAGATGCTTATTTTTGCCACTAACAGGTTGGCACTTTGAGTGGATAGACCCCAGGATGTCGTCAGGGAGTGTGTAAGATATGGTAGAATGAACAAAAACAGAATAGTGCTAGAGAGCGCCTTCAATGAAATCAAGTATCCAGCCTAATCAACGAGTTAGTATTTAGTGAGTCAGGAGTGAAGTTCAACCTTCCTGGGAAAGCGACCAGCCGTATCGCTTCGAAACGTACTGCAGTAGTAGGCTAAATGACCCACGACAGAGATTTGAGAAAAAGAAAGTAGCAAGAGAAAGTGGAATGATAGGTTGATGCAACGCCAAGTCGAGAAATTGAGCACCTCTCAGAGGCTTGGGGTGTAAGGGTGGGACTTCATGCGAGTTAGTGATTATCGTTCGTTCTGTCTCCCCTGGTGCAACAGTAGGTACGAAAGGACAGGAGGCTAAACAATCAAGCAAGGGATCCTGCTCAGTTGGTAAAGGTATAGGATTTCTGAGAGCAGCAGTCTCTGGGATGACCAACACCACCCCTATGAGAACGACCATCGCAGAAAGCCCTACATAAAACGGTATCCATAATCCAATGCCCAAAAAGAGGGAGCCGATAGCCGGAGATATTAGCTGAACAACTTGTGCAATAGATTGAACGACGTAGAAGTGGCGAGTCCTGGAACCTTACGAATAAAATCATTAGACCTTATTGCGCATAAACAACAAGAGTTCTCGAACCTTTGTTTTTCACTTGTAACATCTGCAATCATGGCTAAGATGAAGGCGGAAAACATGTGAGGACCTCCACCGATAGCGTAGAATAATGAGCAGGCAACCAATAGTCTCGACGGAAAAAATTCGTAGAATACGCCTTCTCCGAGGTGTGGATCGCATGAGCAAGATCTTGGATACTAGGTAATAGGTGCAACTAACAGACAATAAGGACCCACAAGTAGTAGCATAATCCTCCCACAACATTAAGTGTCAGCGCAAATCGCCTCCCTCTTCTATCTGCCACAATCCCTAGCGGCACACACACCAATAGCTCTGTCGCTCAGCGTTAATCTGGGTGGTTGGATCCCAAGAGAGAACCCAAGTAACCCAGGGCTTTCAAGAAAGTTGTCGACACGTACCGACAAGTGCACTTAGAAGCCCAACAGCTCCAAGTATCAACGCCATCTCCACCTGTATATCATCCACTTTACAGTGAACTTCATCCACATAGCCATCTTTGTCAACTAGGTCGGGATTGTGGATGCTAAGATATTGGCGGCAGACTGCTAGTTCGATCAGACGGGTAATAGGTGCTCCTAGGAGTATATCAGATCCAAATCCCTTCAAAAGGACCGCAAATCCACAGAGCCATGGAACGAGCCACGCGGTGCCCCTCGATGAATAATGGAAACAAAAAAAGCCCCGGACCCTCCCCAAAGGGTTATTTGAATCGCACGATAAAAGATTTCCGTTGTGCGATAGAATCCTCGATGGCGCAGTTTGCGAGTTAGACTCCATTCTGTCAGGTTGGGTTGGGAAAATACAAACAACGGTACCTCGAGAATTATGGTGCGATCTACAAGTAGGCTAGGTTGTCATCACCGGCGAAGGCCCCATCGCCGTATTCGGGATCCCCTCAGCGCAACATCAACGGCTGTCCCACCCACAACTTACGATCTTGGTAACAAAAGAAATGGACTCCCGCCGGGTTTCCCATACAAAATCCACAAGTTTAGCCAACCACCACAAAAGTGCGCAGCCAATTTTATTCTTCAAAAGTAATCAAATGAAAGGGAATCATAAAGAATTCAACATAGTAATATATAAAACTGCCAATTTTTTTCACCTTGCAAGTGCTAGCGGTGGGGAGATGAAGCCAGCCAGTGTGGTTGCCATGGAGAAATCCCATACAAATTGACTGCCTTGGCAGTGGTTGGGGGCTCCTCTCTTATTATAGAACCCTGGCACTCAGAATCTCCAGCATGCTCTGTAACTTGGTGTGAATCTTCATGTTAAGCTGCACTATCTAAAAAATCGCTGAATTTTTCTAATATTATAGTAGTAAGTAGGCACCTTTTAAAAGTCAGCATTTTGCATAGAAAAACCTGGTAGGGGTCCATTTCCTTGTCACCAAGATCTTACCGGTACAGTACTTCAAGTTGTGGTTGTAGGGCCAAAACAAGTGTTTCTGGAATATTGATCAGACCAATACTATATTTCTTCTTATCAATAAACAACCCCTAACCTACACATCAGAAGTAGTAAACGAACAATGTACTGGTAGAAAGTAGAACTCGAAATAAGCTAACGGTATACGAGACAAAAATTCCCCAATGGCTCGTACTCGGGTACGTATAAGCCCACAAGTTAACATTCTTTTACCTATTCACCGATACCAGATCACACTTCTCACAGGAACCAAGTCAAACTCGCGCCGGGGGGTATGTCGGCCCCAGAGTATGTCCTTGCCACCTTTTTTCCTTTCATTTAAGCCATTATATTTACTCAGCATGACGTCAAATGTTAATTCTAGTTTCTACACACACTGTGTTTGTCTCTCCCCGACATAGCCCCACGATCCGAGATAGCCCCCGGCATGAGTTTAACTGCCACCTCTAATTCAAGAAAAGTTAGGCTACTTAGTTCTTATTCTGGTGTTAGGTCTGTAGTTGCCAGCCGGGCAGTAAGGGTATTCAAAGTTAAAAACCAGAATTTTGAGTGAAAGTTAGCGCAGAATCCTGCATTAGGGTACTTTACAGAATTAACCAATTGTGTTGTCAGAAACTGAGTAACATATTTGAGAAGCTCATGTTAATACTCAGGCATCCGTAAGACTCACAACAGCAGCTACCTCCTATCAAGAACTCCACCTTCTCATCAATTATTATTAATAAGTAAAAAATAGTATAACTTCTAAATGAGAAAAAATGACAAGAATATTTATTCTGGGAAATAGCGTAAAAAGAACTGACAAAAGTGCGATGCAGTAGTTGTGGCAGCAATAGGCAGTCCTCAGATGTGGCCCTTGCTGCAAGGTTTTCCCAGTCCCCCTTAGCTTACACAGCTTACACCTTTTGTTCTTACTCGTTACTGACCTCAAGACATTAGTAACTGGAGTATTGTATGGTAAGGTAAAGTAATGGTAAACTAGCTTTCTCTGAGTGCGCCAAGCTTACATGAAACAAGAAAGTAAGCTACGAATTTACAACATTTTTAACTTTGAATACCCCTAGTCGGTCGCCGGTTCAGGATACTTTTTCTCACTCCAAGTACCGTATCTCGAAGCACCTGAACTTGAATGAGTGCCAAAGGAACCCAATGGTTTGCAACCAACTTCTCCATTTACCAATATACGGTATAGTGCATCATACCTACCTACAGCTACAACTCTCGGCACTTTGCTAAGGGTGGCCAGACGTAGCGCTCTGGTCTGACCTTTAGCCTAACTGATAGCTTGCCACTAATGATATTTCCTGTCACAACTGACATTTTGCCAATGTCAAGACTTGGAAAACACAAGTTGAGTGGACTTGCCCCCAGGCTCTGTGGATACCGGTACGTCACTCACCGGTGGTGGTTCATGGGCATTGAGTCTTCCCGCCCTTAGGGCCTTAGCAGGGAGCAGGGTTTCGGCCAAATGATTTTCCGAAACTCGGGTGTGATGTCATTACATTAAAATGGGTTAGGGTTACCCGAGATAAGCTTAAACCCAGTTAAGCATTGAATCTTCACGCTCATAATATAGAGTACCGCCAGCTGAGTTAGGTACTGTATTTTCCCGGGGAAGGTAGGCCGATCAGACACCAGTACCGCTGGCAGAGCTCACGGACGGGCAACACTAAACCAACGCCAGCAGATGGGACGGCAGAGCTCGGGATTCCGATCATGGGGCAACAGTTAGCCAGACAAAACCAGAGGACGAAATACGAGTGAAATTCTATGATTAGAAGGGGTTACATAACGAAGTAGACTACGGACAGGGGGGCACCGAACAATACCCTAAAACTTTGGCAGTAGTGCCTTTTGCGGTAGGGTGGATAAATGTTATTGAAGGTGGCAAACGTCAAAATTTGGGGGTGTTCGCTATCCCCCCTGCTTGGGGTCCCCTCCCCTCTCGATTCTGAGTTGATAGAACTAAAAAGGCAATAGTCTACTCATACAACCTGAACTATGCTGATCATAGAGCGTCACTCAAGATTGCCGAAAAGGGTTACTAATAGTGTGAGGCTTACTATGCGATTTAGCCCCCGCATTGTTTCACTTTCGAACTGTTTATAATAAAAGTCCACCGTAACAGACACAATCCTATTTTCTAGCATTCCTGGATAGAAGGGAAGGAGGGGTATTCACGATTCCTGCAAGGGCTAAAATAAAATAAAATCTCTGCTAAGGGTATTGAAGCTCTGCAGATGCGCATTTTGTATGACCTCCTGAGACATGACGGAATTTTTTGCCTAGAATGGAGTGGCGAGGGATCTTTGTCGGAAAAACGTATTAGTTTAGCATCGCCAGCCCCCCATAGTCAACACAAAGATGCTGTATGATGCCGAAATTCAGTGGATCGGGTTATGAGAACTAGCTACTCCTATCAAGAAGAGATTCTGGCGGAATCTATGCATGTACTGTACCTGGAAAATCAAACCCATCTAGATTCTACTGTACTGGAAAACGAGTGCAGCATCACAGAGCTCCATAATACCCAGCCATTAACCGAATCACTCTCCACATCCTTTTTCTACTCTACTCATACCCTTCCTAGAAACTGGCCCGATTACACCAAGCGGCCAAAAACCCACTCCCACTAAGTTAGCCCTCAAATACCCGCTAACAACAGCAACCTATTCTCCCTTCCTCGTATCTTAGTAACTTAATATTCATCTTTGTAACACCGGATCATGTGACCTTGCTCTCACTCAGCCCAAAGAAAGGCTTAGAACGCTTGATGACCCCAACCCTCCCCAACTGGTTAACAGGCAGATCCATCGACGATAGAAACGTAATGTCTGTTGCTGTGCTGCTCTCTTCCAGGATACCTACCTAGTATAGGTTATTTATGCCGGCACGGTAAACAGTTCTGGTATGAGCGGCCTTGTAACTAGCGATGAAGGCCACGGGATGGAGAGAGCAGTACCATAGGAGAACGTAATACCGGTATAAGCTACACACTCCACTAGCACCCTACCCAAAGTACAAACACTGAAGGCAGAGAGTATAAAAAATAGGAACCCCGAACCGAAACTCAAATCTAGGCATCACCCCCTTGCCGCCGAACCATTTACAATCTAGCAATAGCCCACCAGAAAACCCATACTCTGGAGACAAGTTTGGTAATGCGTACTTCACCCCGCAGCGCTAGGGCTCAAAGCAGCCCGCAGCACTTCCACCAGTAAGTTCTCAGATTCTTGGTTGGGCAGGTGTGCTAGTGGGACCACGGTAACATTGGGATTGTCGATCCATAGATCCACCAGGCGGAAGCCGATGGAGTAGATTACTACACTTGCGTTTTGAGATGATATGCGATTTCATCGTGTCGCCGTCAACCTAGGTCTTTCACACCCAGCTAGCATTCACAGAGAGGATGGAAGGGGGACAGTGGAGGTGGGGGATGAGAGGGGGTTGCAATAGCGTCATTTCAGCCGCCATAACCAGCGGCAACAGCGTCTGTATTCTCGCCTGAGGGCGAATTGATAAGTGCCAGACAGATGTCCTTTCCTACTGCCTTTTGACGTATCTCAGGGTAGGCATAGCCTTTAAGGACCTGTCCAACATGACCCCCGAGCCAGCTTTCTGTGCTTGGATGTCCTAGACGGGCTGATGTGTATTCGTTAGTATCGTGCGGTCCTGGGTAGGATGGTGCAGACTTGTGGCTACGGGGTATTCCAGGGCTCCGGAGCAACTGCCGCAGCGGGCTGCTAGCATACCCCTAGAGCAAGATAGGAAAGTCCCGCAAACCTCAGAGGGGATTAGACCCACTCCATTCCAGAGGACTCCGAATGAGGTTATTATCTTTAGCATAAATGCTTTATAGATGCTCTCCAGCAAGGTGCCCCCCCCCCCCGCTGCTATACTGCAAACAAGTATTTCATGGAGGCTGGCTCAGGGGTGGAATGTTACCGTCAAGGGTGTCTCTGCTAAGTAAAACGCCTTGTTTTTGACAAAGGAGTCAATGAAAAGCATTCCTAAGCGCTTTATCTTGAGCATGTCCATATTAGAATTCCAAGTCGAAAAGCTGACATTAATGACCCACTGCTCGTCCTATCCCATCTTATACCATAACGCCACAACTCTAGTGGCCGTCTCGTCGGGTGACACTCTTAAGAGCGCTATAAAAATCACGCTTTCGTGCAGCGAGCTTCTTGTAAAACCAAAACCAAAGGCTAGTCCTATCATTCTATACCGGCTAAGGATAACTTTCCGGCGTCAGTGAGCCAGTCTACCACAAAGGACCCCGGAAGCCTAGGCCCTAGAAGGTGCTTCCCTTGAGGTGATCGCTGGGGAGATCTATAGATTCGGAGGTGTATTCTCTATTGACCTCCGGGTGGTCGGTCAGGAGAGCAATTAGGATTGACAAGCGGGGGACGAATTGCCCGTAGGCAAGAGCTCATAAGGCTTCTTCCATAGGCCTCCAGAGCATCCCCTCATTACTATTCCCAAGTTCATGGCATATAATAAAGGATGCTAAACAATAGTCACAGTATTAAGGCATTATCAACATTCTGTAACAAAGTTCATCGTCTGTAGTATCACAATTGGGCTCACCCACTCACCTGCCTTCGCATCAACTCCCACCTATCTTTAAAGGGGCCTAAAATTGTGGAATTCTTTTTCGGAATGGATGATATGGAATAGTTAAATCTTATTAACAAATTTAATATTTAGCATCAGACCGTTTTATCTCAACAACTGCCCCAACCCCATAAGGATACCTTCCGCTAGCCTTTCAAATCGCTCTATTTTCTATTTAATCTTACTAGAAAGTGAGGTGCATGTTTTGGAGCGCGCGGGGATGCCTAACTTACACCGGCGCTGGGGTATGCCAGCCCTTGATTTTCTGTTGTGATTTGAGGCGGTCATGAGAAGTCACTCGGAGGGGCTGGGTTGACAGCGATATAGTGAGGGGATAGTGAGGTTTGATCAAGTCGCCACAACTGTCCTGCACCCCGATTGCAGCTCAATTGCCCCCGACGGTGTGGTGTCCAGAAGGTGCCCAGCTGCCGGGGGGTTTGATTTTTTTAGTCCCAGTGGCATGGATGATTACTTGATAAGTCTAGTTGCAGAATTGTTTACACAGGTATTATAACTAAGTTTCATGTCACAATCTAGAAGTATACTCGGGTGAGTGAGCTGAAGTGAAACATCTCGGGTGAGAAAATCTTGCACAAAATATTCGATCTCAGCTTGGTCGCAAGAAGGGTATAGATTCCGTCCCGCACCAAGCATTGATATATTGTACAGGGTGGTAATTGTAGATCCAGGGGGGAAGCCTCTATTGAAGCTACATAGTAGTGGTGAGTTCGCTCCCTAGTTATGGTTAACGACAGCTCTAGAGGAATTAACCTGCGACAATAGTAGACAGTAGTCTATAACGTAAACCAAACAAGCTCAACTCTTCCGAAGCACCGAGTATCCTACGGGAGGCTAACCCTAGCTACCCTTAAAGCTCTCCCTAAAATAGCTAAAGGAAAAAAGGAGAAAACACACTCCAAAAGAAACCATGATAGGGATTTCTTCAAGGCTGTGGCCTGCAATCCCTGAAAGCTTGCCGAATGCCCCATTTGCCAAAAGCTCACAGCTGCATCTCTGAATCATGAAACTGATTTTCGGGCCACCAACAAATGTAGGTCTTCCAGGACATGGCAGGTGCCATCTTAAGAAAGACGGGCTCCACAAGCCCTCTTTACTTGTATAGTGAAGCAAGTTCAACGTGCACTAGTTACTCTTCCGTGAACTCGAACCTCCCTAGCAGAAATAAATTTAGTGGGTTATACGAAGAGAATAGAAAAACTACAATATCCACAAGCATTCTAAAAGAGAAAGCATTTGGGGACCATGAACCCTTAACCGTGCCAAGGTTGCGGTGTAGGGCCGCAACCCCCGGATGTTCGCTGGCTCACAACCTGGGGCACTCCTCCTGAGTGCCTGCCGGCTCAACACAACTTTGTGGCTTACCATAGTAAATAAGTGGCTCAACACCACTGTGTGGCTTTGAACATGTTTGTACTAGTAGCAAAATAATATTAGCATAAACATTAATTTTTAATAAACTACAAGCTTCATTCATCAACCCCACACATCAACCATAATAACAAAATATGCTGCCAACTCCAGCATTTGTCCTACCAAGCCAGCAGGTCAAGCCCTATGAAGAGGTTGAGATACACTCGCTTCCGCAAAGTTCTCGTAACACCCAAGGTATATGGGGCTTGTCTTGGTGCGAACGATGTACCACGTCTTCTGATTTTAAGCAGTGATTACTACAAATCGGCAATTATCATGGCTTCTCATGGCAAATTGAGGGATAAATTATGACTAGCAAATTGCTTTACTGAATATTGCAGTTTGTCTCACCTCTTCCTTAAGTGAACTTGTCCAGACTATGATGGTTGCTGAGATTTCTGTCAATCTCTGTCTAAAATGAGAAGCCGTGATACATCAGTGGTGTCAAGACACCGCCTCATATACCTAGGATGTTACGAGAACTTTGCGGAAGTGAGTCTACACATCTAAGCAGCTGTCTCCTTTATCCAAGCAAGAGCTGACCAGCCTATCAATGTTGCGAAGTTGCACTCACCTACAAGATTCCAGTTGACAGACTTCCAGAATATTTATAGGGACACCAGTCTAGACAGCACTGCCCTAGTGCAAACTACAAGCTCTCTGAAGATCAGGAATTGACTGTATGCTAATATCTCAATTGTCTTGACCCTATTAGTACCTGTATCTGCAAATATATCATGACCAGCTGTGTCTATGCAATCGTAGAATATGAGTACTTAGGAGCAGATCCAATACCACCTGTTAGTGATTACTAAATATGATGGTCATGTTTTTTTCAACTATCATCTGGAATACCACCTTTCAAATCAAAAAACAATTAACACAGATCAGAAAAGTGCCTGCTAGCCTGAAAATATTAGCTTCTGGTTTGAGAAATATCTTTCCACATACCAAGAGTGTAATATTCGGTCAGGCAATATGTATGACTTTAATGAAACAGGTTTTCATATTGGAATCAGCCATGACTAAGAAAGTATTACAAGAGATTCCAATAAACAGTATTATCTCACTAGTTTAATTAATAAAGAGCTTGTTGCTCTTTGTGAAGCGATCTGCAGTGATGGAGCTGTTTTGCCTTTCATAGTTATAGTTTCTGGTACAATATACCAGGAGACAGCGTATGCTACTACAAGTATTCCTGATAATTACCTTCTTAAGATATCAGAAAAAGATTACAATAATGATAATCTCTTTCTAGATTAGTTTGTAAATATCCAACACTTCTTCTCTCAACACTAAATTAGATTCTATCAACTCATATTGCTCAATAGTTTAGACTCATATTATCTAAAACAGTTTATCAACTACTGTGATAACTACTGTAATGGCCCTACAGGGTGGTGCTATATTCTGAGAGAGTAATAATACTAGCTCTATAGTAAAGTACGCAATCTAGTAAAACTAAGTACCAGAGGCTTGGACTAGGTTATTGTAACAAACTTCTTACTATATCGTAATTACTAAGTAGTTCTTAATAGAAGACATTTGGTAGGCCAATCTTGAAATACTAAAGATTCTCAAAGCGAACTGAAGAAATAACTGTTCAATCAAGTATATTGAAAACTCTGTCTGTTGAAGTTAGCCTTCTCTAAGTTTGGAGAATAGTAGATTTTAAATACACTTGTCAGACTATCTGAGTCTTATGACCAAATAACAATAGGGCTCTGAAAGTGGCAGTCTTGAAACATTACATAAAACCAATCAGGTATCAAACTGATATCCTGATACAATACATAAAGCATAGAAAGTATCAAATGATACTCAAAACCAAACATAAAATATATAAAGTTTCAAACTAAACTCCAAACTAAACACAAAATATATAGAGTATCAAACCATACTCAAAACCAAACATAAAATATATAGACTATCAAATGATACTTAAAACCAACTAATAACCTATACTAGTTACAACTACAACATTGTCGTATTTTGCCTACCACCCTGTTCAATTTATCTGCTCCAGCTGTTAGATATTATTGTATTTCAGCCTTATAAGTATTACTATCCTAAGGCTATTGAAGAAGTAACATATATGGGATGTGGAGAATTTAGCATAATAGAATTTCTTAATAAGAGTGAATCAATTTGTAAACACACTCTTAAGTTATCAATAATTCAATCTGCATTTTATGCCACTAGTCTTATTCTATCTGATCTCTCAATTGTATTTCAATACTATGAGAGGTTGTTCCTATATCGAGTTTACCTTATGCAGAAATTCCTGGATCTAACTTTCAAGCCAGTTGTACTATTCCACTCATGATTGCTAGCTTTAAGGGTCAAAGTGAAAAATTGCTATATGACATGAAAGACTAGCAGCCCTCTCACCCCTTCGGGTTTTATTATTGTGATTCTAATAGAATAGTAATACAAATAAGAAGATAAAAACTATATTATTAGAATAAATTTTATATACTTGAGGTATACAGATATAAAGCAAAAATACTAAGTGCAGAGAATATATGTACCATTAACAGCAAGGTGTACTGGATCCAGTTCCTCAATTCAGTAGAAGTTATATGGGCAAGATATAACTGTGAACCTGGCCCAAAGTTCCAATGGCTAGTAGAAACCCATCATCAGTTGCTTTAGAGAAGTACTTCAGGGAATACAATATTTTCTGTAACAGTGGGAGTGTTACTGGATTGCAATAGTGTAAGTCCATCCAGCGAGGTCACTCTAGAAAGTGCAACATAGAGCTGTCCATGTGTAAATGCGTTTGTGCAGAGATCTACACCAACCTTTTCTAAGGACTACCCTTGTACCTCATTCACTGTCATAGCAAAGCAAATACAGACAAGGAACTGCTTAGGCTCAAGAATGAAGGGCAGATCCTCATTAGTAGTCGTAAGCTTGATTCTTGGTAGGAGACGGATTTCACCATCCCACTTACAGCTAAGAATTGCAGCTTGGAGATAGTTTCGGCTAATGCCTAACAGTCTCAATCTAGTACCATTGCACATAACCTGTTTTGAACTAAGATTTCTAATCAAAATCAAGGGTACTCTAATACAGAGTCTCAGACATGATGGTGGAAGTGAGGCTAAGTTAATACTCTGTAAATATTCCACTGCATAGTCTTGCACTCTAGATGCATCATTACTGCTTTGTACAGTATTGATAGCATCGAAGCGATGTTCTATACCTAGCATCCTATCAAGAAGCCTGTTATTGAAATTATTAACAGTGTCTTTCTTGAACGCCAAGATTGCATGTCCAATAAGAGCACAATAAGATGTGACAGCCTCTTGCAATAGTGCTTAAGAATATAACTGCTCACAAAGTTCATCAATAGTACAAACTTTGCGAATAAAATTTGGAAGTTCAATCTTTTCAAACTGTGTAGAATCAGATACAAGATATTTAAGAAAGTCAATGAAGAACTGATTAGCGCTATTTGCTGCTATTCTCATACTTGTCCTAAGTCTTAGTACCTGCAGGCTATTCCAGATGGAACTATGCTGAAGACATGCCTGAATAGTTACCTGCTTAGAGCCTCTCCGTACAATTGGTAAGATTTGTACAAAATTCCCCCCTAGTACTGTGGGAATTCCACTAAAGAGCGAACTGTTACTAACATAGCAAATATCATTTAAGGTCCAGTTGACTGCCTTAAAGCAGGACTTATGTTGTATTGGTACCTCATCCCAAATGATCAATAATGTTTTTCTGATCAACTGGGCTAAGGGTGATCTGCTAGTAATATTGCATCCAGTAATGAGAGCATTGGATAAAGGAATCTTGAATCTTGAGTGAGCTGTTCGACCACCTAGTAACAATTGAGCTGCAATACCAGATGAAGCCACACAGAGTACAATTTTTCCTTCGGCCTTGAGGTAACTGTATAAATAGTTATACAGAAATGTTTTACCTATTCCTGCAGGACCTTGTAGAAAGAATCCCGAATGCTGATTTCTGTAAGGATTCTGCTCATGCTGATAGACCGCAGCTACAATAACCTGGAAACAACTAGATTGTTCTGGGTTTAGCTGTGCTCTCATTCTATTATAAGCATCTTGTTCCTTTTCTTTATCATAGTTTAACTCTTCCTCACCCACTGTACCATGAATAATTATATGCTGAATTGTCCAATTAAGAACTGGTTCTGGCAAACCATAATCAGATAGAGTCCTGCCAAATTCATTCAAGTACTCTTGAATCAGGTATAGACCATAGTCAAGGTCCATCTGATCTTCAATTTCCTCTGCACCTTAAGGGACAGGAACTCTTCCACTTGTTAGAAGATAGGAAATATCATCACACATGCTTCTTCCAAACATCTCCCAGATAGCCAGTGGATTTATAATAGTAGTATGCTGCAGGGCTAATGCAAATAGATGTCACAATGCCCTGCTAGTCATAAACTCTGCTCCTTCACGAAAGAGGGCTACCCATTCCCCATCATCTTCTAAGAGTCCTAATGCAATACTGGCATTTTTAAATGTAGGGTACACTATACCATCAACCGTTCTGAGATGTTCAAAGCTTGTAGGCTCTCGAACAATGGTTAATAGTAGGCAGAGATAATATCTCTCTCCCATAAATAGACTTGCAGAATACATATGGCCCACTGCTCTCCCTCTTTGCCTTTTTTGCCATCCAAGTATTTTGCCTTTATAGACAAAATACTCAGGAAATTCATAGTACAAGTACTGTCTGCCATTGTCATTCTGCTCATTATAAGCAAAGAATGCCATGAGAGTTGTCATAGACTCCTCAATTCGGGCACGTACTTGATCTAGATCTTCATCCTCTGAGAAGTATACAGGCTATTGGCCAGGCAGATGCAGTGCAAGATGAGTTACAGGTGGCTTTTCCTCATGCATGTGAAATTCAAATAAGTGCCAAACTGCTTCTGTAGGACCTATATAGCATTTATGCAGATAGCGCTTAATCTCGTCATGCTCAGACTCCGCACTTATTGTTGCCTTGTCACCACCTTTGTAGATATATTTGTAAATATACTTCATAGCTTGCACTGAACCGCAAACTTCTACATTTATGTGGGCATTATAGCGGAGAGACAGGGAGGAGCTGTAAGGAACAACTCTACGATTGTCAATTACCATAGTAACTGTACCTGCTGTTCCAGAAATGGGAATACTAAAGGACCTTCCTGTATTCCGTCTCCAGTACAAAGGATAGCCATTTTCAGGGATAATAGTTTCCTCCTGAAAGTCCCGCGGGTATCTCTTGTTATAAGTTCTAGCAATGGCTGGGTTTAGGTCTTTCATATACAAGGCATGACCATTTCCCCCAGCATATTGGGTGTGGACCATGGTATTCTGAATTACAGTCCTTAACTGTTGACCTATGATGTCGTCTTCAGTAGGGATTTCAGCAGATATTAAGCGGTCAATATTGTCCGCAGTAAGAAATTCTGCATCTGTTTTGATAAATAAAAGTAGATGCAGATGAGGAAGTCCACACTTCTAGTACTCTATAGTCCATACCCAACCTAGCTATTGACTAAACACTTGTTTGTTTCTGATCTGATCAAGTAAATCACATAGCTTGAGATGGAAAACTCTAGCCACGAGATCAGGACGGTCAGCTGCTGTTTGACCAGGAAAGAGCTCATCTTGAATTTCCGCCTATTTTGGGTTAGCCGTAAATGTGATAAATAATGAAGGCTTTTCAAAGTGGCGTACCAAGGCCATACTGTCCTGGTATAACTGTTGCATGAATCTGTCTCCGCCAACAAAGGTTGAGGGCAAGATAGTTCTGCGACCCACTTCACTGAGATTGACATCACCTTGACACAGCATATCTGCAAGACCATTGTACAAATCAGCCCTAATACGAGGCTGATTTAATTGATACCAATATAGATTGTGCTGATCACAAACTGCTCAGGCATCAACCATGAATTGCTGGAAGAGCCTTTGGGACCGTAGGACAGTTGCTGGCTCATCAGTCCTGGTATGCAAGCGGAATCGAAAGAATGCCCGTTGTGGAATTCTCTCATTTTGACGACTGCCACTCTCATTTCTGAGTCTTCTTCCCCAATACCAGCCTAGCTCGCCATAGGGGAAGAGCAGCACATAGTGAAGTGGCAAGTACGAAGCATGATTGGAATTGATGATAGAGAATCCATTGTGTGGGACTTCACTATTCAACCGCTTTGCTAGTACTATCTCACGAAATCCTCCCCTCCCATATTCTTTTGGAAGGATCATAGAGACCTCATCCGTAGTGGGCAAGTTCTCATGTCTTAAATCTGCCCCTGTCTCCACTATCAAACTCAATTATGGATTGAGAATGATTCGCAGGTTTGGTTCCTGCTCTGAAAGCTGTGCGAACCGCTCTCTGGCTGTGAGATACAGCTGGATATAGGGGGATACACATTGTAGTATCTCTGTAAGAGAGGCAATCAATGCTGCATCTAGCTCAGGTGCTCTGGCTGATCTGGCTTGAACAGCCTGTGCAGGATCATAGAGATACATCTGTGAATACAGAGCATCTCTACCTGCAGGAGGATTCAGAGGACCCTGATGGTGATAGACAGCACCATAGATCTGGAAGTGCTGGAAGCCCTCTCTAATAACTCCTGTCCTGTCATCTGCATTGTAGCGGATAGATGTAAAGGCAAACAGGGTATTCCAGTGATGGATACCCTGTCGGAACAACCTTGAATGACCATCTTGCTCAGTCATCAATGTGTTCAGAGATTCAGGCAAAGCCCTCAGCCTCTCCACAATTACATCTCTATGCATACAGCAGATCTGAAAGGTCCCTGCGATAGCACGTTGCATATTTGGTGCTCGCAACTTCTCTACTTACCAGTGTAGGGCCTGGCAAGCAGTGCAGACTAGGTCCATGCAACCTAGAGTATGCACCGTCCATTCAGTACAGTACTCAATATAGGCTGTGAGGGCAGAATTGTAATTCTGCATCACAGCCAGAGCCACTACCGGGGTAGCTGGCTGCTCCTGAATGACCGGAGCAGCTACAATCTCAGGCTGATGCCTAGAGTTCTTCTGCCTTGTCTGAAATGTATTAATTAGTTAGCTTTAATGATCTTATACTCTATCAATAAATCATTCAATTCAGTGGCAAACTTGCCAGACAGTTTCCGCAAGTTTTCAGCCAGGTCCCTCTAGCGTTTACATCAAACTCTGTCCATTCCTTGTCACGATGATACTGGGTACACCTTTGGCTCTCCATATATCAGCAAAATAAAATTCAGTCTTTTGTACTCCACGGTGAGCCATGTCGTTGAGTTTTACGTTTTGGCTAATTGCGAGTGACCCCAGTTTATCATGATGCTTCCAATTGTGTCCCCTAATAATCAGATACAAATCTTAATTTTAGCAAAATATGAGCTATTTTTATCAATATCTCATAGATATTTTACATTACAAAGTTGTATGTTATGAACTCAAATTTCTCAACTTCGGTATGTAAAGTACCTACGCAAAAGTCTTGGTGAAACGGCCTTTTTACACCAAAACTAGCCATGTTTGATTAGTCCCCACACCAGCAATTCCTTTAAATACTGTTCATGACCTACCTAATTATTTTCACATTCATTGTAGCTTTCACCTGGCACTACTTATTGGGTCAATTTACTCTATGGCTCTAAGCTGTATGTCTTCAAAGTTGATCATACCCGTTGCAAAGCCAATTTTGTATGTAAAATGACACTTTTTGACCAACTCAAAACTTTAGAACTACATAACTTTTTCAATTCTTTACCAGATTTATTAAGAGTTTGGTAGAATTAGGAGATAAGCAATCTAACTTTATATAAGAAGTTAGATTGGAAAATTCTTTATGGTCAATAAACTAGAGGTAGCTAAAAATCGACGTTTTTGGTGTAAAAAGCCCATTTCACCAACACTTTTGCAGAGGTACTTTAAAAGGTCTGTGAGTTCTTAATAAAAATTGCTCATATTTTGCAGAAAACAGATTTAATATTATCTTCTTTAGTCAAACAAACAGAATTTTTAATATCGCGATCATAGAACTTACGATAAGCCAAAACATAAAACTCAACGACATGAGGTACAGGGGGCAGGCTGTTTTTTTACTGATATATCTTCTTGCAATAGTAAAGTCGTATATTTACTATCAACCAATGAGAAAGCATTTGTGGAGAAGAAGCTTACCTTTTAAGAAATATTGGAGACATAGCTGGACAGTGTACTAATAAGGTATTAGGAACAAAAGAGGAGGGGGGAAAGAGGAGAAAAAAGAGGGGAGAAAAAAGAGGGGAGAAAAAAAGAGGAAAAACAGAGAAGTAAAAAAAGAGAAGGAAAAAAGAGAAGGAAAAAAAGAGAAGGAAAAAAAGAGAATGAGAAGGTAATAAATAATAGAAGTAATAAGGAAGATAGCGTAGAGGGAGAAGGAGGTAGGTAACGGGAGTAGAATATTGAAGGTGTAGAAGAATAGAGTGAGCAATTATAATCATATGAAAAAGAGAAGAGAAAAGTTGTGTAAGACAAAGAGTGAGAAACATCAGGAAAGGAGAATAATATAGAGAATTTAGAGGTGCCAAGCCCCAAGGTTTTAGCCAGTTTGTGTAGGGTGATTGAAAGTGACCATTCTAGGTAACGGTCGGTTGCTACAAGGACTAGTTCCAACTCACTGATCATTAGATGCTATTAGATCGTTTTTTGAGCTAAGGTAGTCTAACACTATATAGATATATCATCTGACTTTCAATATAACTCTTAGGTATTTTCTGCAGGATAGAGTAACCTGTTAGGGGTAGCCGATATAGTGTCTACTTATCGGACTAAACCTGTGTCTTCTAAACAGAGATTGTTTAGGAAGGCTCGTGGTATAATCTAAAGATTATTCGTAAGGTAATCGATTGATAAAAAGTGTAGTGAAATAATAATATTTTTCGAAGGTAATAACTTTTGATATTAATAAGATCTCTTCTCCGGTTGCTTGATAAAGTTTGTAAAGCTAGGAAGATACTTCAATATTTATATTCCGCATCTGAGTGATCGCGGGCTACATGTGCTAACCATACTAACTAAGTCTCTGCTAACTACTTTCCTTCTAATAGGAAAGTGTGAACACCTTCTGACTCTGACAACTATCTGGTCCTTCGCTTTACATTATGAAGACGGATACCATCATACTACCGAGAGGGTGTGTCAGTGCCGTCAGTAATAGGTGAGTGCAGAGTACATGCAGCCCAACTAGCTAGCGTAATAATATTCTTCACTGAACCATGCAAGAAGTAGCCAACTTCTCAGGTTATTAGGCCATTCAATACTACGAGTTTTCATACCGCGTATGCATTAGGCTTTGGTATGACTTTTGCTCATAATCGCCCCAATGGCTATTAATGAGCAAGATTTCTACCTTACTGACTGGTTCTGAGTAGGACCATTGGTCTCCACCATGTGTGTTTGGATCGCATAACTCATAGGAGTATTTTTCACTTGCGTGTCTTATAACTCCTGATTCAACAGATGGATCTGTGATTTGAGAATTCCTACTTGAAGGTGGAATCTCGGTCTGAGAGTGGACACTTAAATCGCTCAGTTACATAAGCCTGATCGCCATCTAGAGGACTTGTCGTATAGTATTATATCTGTCAGTAATAATAATAACTATGACATGGCTGTAAATTGAATACGTGACCTTATGAAGGAAGTCACGTGCCTATCATCTTAAGCTAGGGCTGAAGGGGTATGAGTAGAAAAATATGGTCACGTATTTTTGAGGGTCTGTGCGTTTCGGCAGTCCATGTACTGGAATTTAGTACTGCATATATGGGGCTCTAATATGCCTAACATAACTCTTGCTCAATTAAATAAACTTGCAAAGAAGTATATGGCAAATGCACAAGCTACAGAGTAAGCTAAAAGCACCAGATGCTAAACTCAATACAGAAAGCAAATATCAAAAGAGGGTGTCATTTATGCTTCTGAGACATATGAAAAGGCTAAAGCTAGAAAGGGTGTGAAGATGGAAAAGGTGGAAATAGTTTTACATAAAGGACAAAATAGCAAAAAACAAGCTGATACTACTGTCTATAAAAGTTTTTGTGATACCATCAAGGCTGCATATAAAGCTAGACATAAGAGACTAGTAGCAAAAAAGAAATAGGAGAAGAAAGGACAAAGAAGATGAGAGAGAAAGCACAGCAGGTAAGAGATCAAGCAAAGAAGGCAAACTGAATGTAAATTAAAATACTCTTATCCTAATCTACTAGTATTTGCTTCAAATTATACATTTAGCTAGAAATATATACAAAGCCACAAAGTAGTGTTAAGCTATAAAGTAGTGTTGAACTGCTAATTTACTTGAGAGAATCATGAAATACCAGAAAGGAAAGTATCTCTTCTCTGAAGATTTAGCAACCCCCACTTGAGAAAAGCTAGAAAATAGTAAGAAGAATTAGCTGGCACTATACTAGTCAGAAAAAAGAAGTAAATATAAAATCTAGTATGATGAAAGGTAGATCAAGAGGCTTATTTATCTGACCAGAGAATAGACTAAGTCAGATTTCTCTTGAAAATATTGCCGGTGTTTGATGTCATCCTCATATATCATAATTGTATCCAGAATTAAGCAGCCTAATTATTTAGTTATTTGGGTAGTAAATAGTTCAAGATCCAGCAGAAACATTTTTCTAGTTATGAATAATGACAGAAGTAGTGATAAGAGTAAAAGTAGTAAAGAGAAGAATAAAAAGTTCACTTTACAGTATATAAGTACTGTAAGTTCCATTAGAGTTTGCGAGTATTTTCTTTAGTCTTTATCAATTCTCAAACTTACATCACTGAAAGCTATCCTGTTATCCAATCTCAAGTACTAGTCTTCTTCCTCTGAACACCACAAAGCATAAATAGTAGGTTATTTTCTGCTTAGTAAAATTCAGGTTTAATAATTAGTGTAGTAAGCATTCAGTCATAGTAACTTAGTATATTCATTTAATAGATGATATTAGAACTGATCAGGATTATAGTCTTGCCTATAAAGCTATTAATAGTGAGTGAAATTGGGTAGAAACAGAGATATAGCAAAAGGTCTTCCATACAGGGCCAGTACAGCCAATAATTCCATATCTACCGACTTCAAAAATCTGCCTACAAGCATGCCGGATAATCACCCTCTACTATACCTAATCGTCCTATGTCTAGCCCTACTGTCCATCTTTACAATCCAAGTCTTACAATGTAAATTCGTACCACGGACTATAAAGTTAAGAAAATAATTCAGATCTTAAGACTTTATGCATAGTAGACCTATCCACAGCTATAAGAGGCTTTTAGTATCTCTCTTGGCTTACTATATTGAATTTTTCATAATAGCTAGGGGATCTTGCAACCTGGGCTTGAAAGAGAGAGGAGGGCATTAGTCAACTCTGGTATCCAGCATTGATTATTCGAACCGCTACTGCAAGTACTTATAACTGCTGCCTCCCATATATCCAGGTGGCAGAACTTATCAGTATTCAACTTATGACCATACTGAAAAAATAATTTTCAAAAGTGCAGGCTATTATTGACAAGTAGCTTGTATAAAGCAATTATACTTCACAATTGCAAAAGAGAAGAGAATGTGACAAAGAATGTTACAATCCTCTCTCCTTCAGGCAATACTTGCAGCAGGTAACTACTATTCCTAATAGCAATCACACTTCTCTTGATTCGTACAACTAATAACAACTGAGTATACAGACTCCTGCCTCATACAATATATCGCTAAGCTCGTGAGAGACACTATAGTCTCGGCCTGGTATCATGAAGTGTAGAGATAAAAGTATATTTGTAGGAAAATAGCTTAGATGGTTGCATGAAGAACTCTCAACTAAAGAGACCATAAGGACCCCTTTTTATACCTGTTCTTCCTGTAACCCTTACACCTATGACTCAGACCTTCCCATCATATGACCCTATAACTCATAGTGAGTCATAGTGCAAAATCCATCAGCTGACTTCTTATGAGTCACTGTACGATAACTAATAACCAATCAAAACACAATAAACAAGTCATGTGTGCAACTCGAGTCACATGCGTAAAATCTATGACTCATAACTATGAGTCATGTGTGAAAGTCATAATCATATGACCACAATCATGAGTCATGTCAAAATAATAAACCAATCATAACAAAGGAATAACACGCTATCGCATTGTCATGTGAAAATACTAAACTCTATGACTCACAAGGGTGAGTCATGTGAAATCCTGCCTTGCTAGTCATCGTTTGTGACAAAGAAAATGCTTTCAGGATTGGGGCGAAGATGATTAGGCAGATATTTTGTATTAAGATTGGTGTAGATTTTTGGTAGAAGATCTATGTGGAACAATATAGACTATCTCCTGCCCTGAAGTAGAATATAACAAAGATCATCTAACCTTTCAGTTTACTCAGCTAACTGCATTTATGATATGGAGAGTAATTTACAAGAATAAAAAAGGGCTACTTATAGTTTGAGATTCTACTACTAGCTGGTGGTGTATCAATAGCTCTATATATTTTGAGTATACTATACCACTCTCTTACCTGTATCCTTAATGGCAGATACTCTATCGAGTTGAAGAAACAAGCTTCAGCTATATTTACTTTTAAATGAACAACACTCCTGCCTACTGCACCTGCCACACCCTTCAAGTACTTGATAATCTTGGCCTTAAGAATTATCTATTTCCTTAGCTAGCCTCTTCATCAGATATGAGCCCCATTGAGACCATTTGGTATCTTCTAAGGTACCATATCTCCTATCACTCACCTAGACCTACTACTATTTTTCATCTAAAAGCTGATATTTTTGCAAAACTGTAGGGTATTGCACCTGCTGAGATTGGCCCATATACTGCCTTCATGTATTATCATCTTTCTGACCTTTTGGCTGTAAATAGTTGACATACATCTTGATAATATATTATATTTTATGAATAATATCAGCAGCAGGTCAACAAATAAACTAAATAAAACTATCTCTTGGGTGAACTCTTATGATACTTCATTTAGTCCGGTGTTAGCAAAGCCTTCATATCTTCTAACCTTTCCCTACCTACTAGTTCACTGTACTGTTAAATTAGTTTTACTTATTTATATTACTAACATTCTTTTGTAGTTTATACAGTAGGTTCAAGTTACCAAAATCTAAAACACCACAACCTCATCCTGATTGAGAATAGTATGGTGTTGGCAGAAATAGTTTTTCTGTTTCAATAGCTCTACTAGTTCTCACTTTTCTTTAGTCTACTCTTCTCCCTTTACCCCCTCTATAGTTTCACCTTCTGACCACTTTCTTTTTTCTCTATTTGTTTTATCTTTCTCTTTTATTCTTTTCCTTTTCTATTTCCTCGACTCCTACTTGCTCGTTCCCTTATCTCTTTCTTTATTGTGTAGCTCGTCTCTCTCCTATTCACTTCTTTGTACTTGTATATGCTCCTCTATTCCCCCCTTCCTTATATCTATTACAGGACATTCCTATCAGATGTTGTGCAATAGGTAACGACTTGTCTAATCCGCTAAGTCTTTGCTTGTCAAGACTTCGAGTACTTATATCCTTTAGTACTTCAAGGTAAACTCGTGAGTCTCTTTACTTATCTTGCACGTCTTGCTAACAAGATAATACTAAATGAAGTACTTCAAGATGTAAGATATAATCAAACTTATAATAATAAAGATATTTCTTATTCTTATAATATAACTTTAGATAGGAAATAACAGTGAATAGTTGCATAAAGAACTAACTATCCTCTGTTCACGCTTCTTATATAGTTCTTTCCACAACTGCTTAGTAATCCAAAACTAAACTATGAGTCCCTATCGTGACTCATGTAAAAATATAACTTCCTATGACTCAAGCAACTTGAAGTCATTGATCAAATAAATTAAACTTAACTAAATATGAGTCTTACTTGACTTATATGTGAGATACCATGACCGAACGTAGTCATGGTGAGAAACACCCAAAACCTGAAGGTATGTAAATACGATACCTTTGTGAAAACCTACAAACCATACCGGGTTTGTAACAATGCCCCCCTCTTGGATTCCTGCTTCTAGTTTTTCCTTGCCGCTTTTCTGTTTTTACTTTATTTTCCACTGAATTTCCCATGCCCCCTTATCTCCCCTCTTTATCTCCCAAAGCTTCTATTTTAACAATAATTTCCCTCCTTCACTATCTGTATATAGAGTTCGTTACCGGGTAGAGCGGGGCTGGTCTTTACTCACTAGGCCCCCCATTACACGGGGCTGAGGGTTTATTTTTAGGGTAACCCCACCCCCTCACCCGTCCGAGGCAAGTCCCTGCTAATTCCCTGGACTGGACCCTGTTTCTCACCACCTATTTTTAACAGGAACCTGTCTGGAGAATCAGTGGGGTGGGGGTAGGGGTAGGGAATCCTAGATAAACACCCCGCCCCAGGCCATTCAACGGGATCGGGACGGGGGAAAAGGGCCGGGGGCCTGTAATGAACACTATCTGTATACCACCTATGATACCCCCAACTACTCTCTCTATGACTTTCCAATATTGCCCCCTATAGTATTACTCCAATTCACAGTCTTCAAGTAGCTGAAATTCATTCTCTTAGAATACTACAAGTTCGCCATCAACACCGATCACTCGGTGCAACAAAATGTAGCTTTAAGTTGTCCTGTAACAATGTTTCTCTTTCCAGACATTCTAACGGCCCGATCCCGTTGATCCCTGTTTCACCACAGGTAGTTTCCGATTTTTAATATACCCACCGAGTACATTGGTAAGCAACAAAGTTGTGTTGAGTTGGCGGACACTCTGAAGGAGTCCCCTAGGTTGTGAGCCGGCGAGCATCCGGGGGTTGCGGCCTCACGCCGCAACCTTGGCACGGCTAGAAGGAAAGAGAGTGGATGCAGGGTTTTGCAAGAATACTGAAAATATATTAGAAGATAGAATAAGCTAATAGTGTTGAGGTAAAGGTAAGGTAATAGACCTATAATGTTATTGATTTCAACACTCCAATGGCAACATTAGCACGATGGCAACTTAGCCCAAGTCAGCAGTGGACTGCGAATGGCGAGTAGCACAGGAAGAAAGCACTTGTGATAGGAGAAGAAAAGATTACTTTGGTAATTGCTCTCTCCTGGGCAGTTGTAGACATATATACAGGGTAGAAAGAGATCGCAACGCACAAACAGGATAACCCGTGAAACAACTGTCACGACACACTAGTATGATAGTCGTGCTCCAAACCAACTATCCTACCCTAATCACTATCAGATGGAATTATATCTACGATAGGTAATCAATTGAAGCCAAAATGCTGTTGCCACTTGAGCCACTCCCGGCGTATCTTAAAAAGGTCATTGGATTACTTCTGTCACTGTAGCATTATGCCTCTAACGCTTGTCATCAGTACCAGACCCACCTCTCACCCCCAAAATCATCTTACTCATGAAATAGTCTACTATCCTCGGATAATCCACTACCGCATAAACTGGGAAAACTGGAAATGGCGCTAGAGCAGTCAAATAAAGTGTGGCTTAGCAAGCGAGCGAGAGTAAACCTCAACGGGAAACTCTTTCCCTTGAAAAAGTAAAAACTGTGGGAGAAACAACGCCCTGTGTGAACTGATCGTCAGGATCTAACCCTAGCGGGCAACTTTCTTGCGAATTTCGCTCGCCTATTGTGATCAGCTCTGCGTGGCTGCCTTAGCGCCATTTCCAGTTTTCCCAGTTTATGCGGTATCTCCGCTATCTCTGATCTAACTAATCTCCTTCCTTTCGGTAGAGACCAAACCCCCCAAGAAGGAATTAGTACCCCTCCTCGCATGGGAAAAGCCTAAAACATGCAAAGCGCGGCATTCGCAATTCCGGCAACCTGTCAGACTAAACTAAACTAAACCTATCCTGGGTCGATGCCATAAAGCCCCGCTGATAGCCTTATCCGATAGTCGATCATGCGAGATTATTTTTTTTCCGGTACTGGATGTTACCGATATTTATTCCTCACCCTCCAACGGCAACGACGGCGCTATCCTATTAATCAGATATCAGATTTACGAGCAATAGTTGTAATAGGTGATCCTTTACATATTTGTACTAGTATGATAGATCTCTCCACCCACTCACATTATTCCAACAAGTGAGGGTAATAACTTCGGATGAAGTCAATCGATAAGGAGAATACGGTACTGAACTAGTACTGTACCCAAGCACGCAACAGCAATTTTGCGCAACTCATCAAGTTCGAGATTCAACGGAGGCGGAGACAGTAATGCGCACCGTGATAAAGAACTACGATACCTCCCGCGGGATATCATAGAGGTCGTGAAGATTAAAACAGTTATGATATTATTAGTCGCAGCTGTGCTGAAGGACTCCCTCCACACCACCTACAGTAACATTACTTGTCTGCCCACACTGAATGTCTCGCTGGAAAACCGCTATCTAACGGTTATCCTCGCGAAGGCTGGTGGTGCCTTCCAGTTGTTGGACGTTATCGTAGTTTTTGCGTAATGGGGGCGGGAGTTTGAGGTGGCGGTGTGGGAGAGGGACCGTATTGCACTGTACGGAAGTTAGGCGGGCGTGGTGCCGTGGTGTTTTGAGATTACCCGAAATGGGGCAGCTAGGGATGAGCTCTTTTGGCTGTATCATATTCTCTTAGAGCTGCTTTTTGATTAGAAACTCATGGGGAGTTTCGAGTGGGGGTTTTTGATACAGTGCTTGTTTTTTTCAAGGCGAGTGCTGAAGTGCGGTATTTTCATGATAAAAATCCGATGGCTATTGAGGTTAGGGACCATCTAGCAACGAGCCAGATATTTGAGAATACTCACTAACGTTCGCTACAGTCACACACTTCCCTACTACAACATAATAATCTACTTTCAACATAAAAATTTCAATTACCAAACCAGTATCAACCCACGTTATATGAAAAAGGGGTACAGGAGAAAGCCCAGAAAACCATATGATATATCTCACCCGCCATTAATAGTCCCTGTGACTATCTCTTAGAAAACTTCATCACAGGCCCCTCTTTCCGACTTGTGAAGTGATCCATAAGCCTATACTCCCCGTCAACCATGGCATACCCTTCCGTCCAAAGCGCAGCCTTCCCCTCAGTCTCAACTTCCTCGCAATCGTACTCAAATAGCAGTCTGGCGAGGGTAAGTCTAAGCTCCATGTACGCCACGCTCTTGCCAATACACCCCCTAGGGCCGATGGAGAAAGGTGTGAAAGCAGATTGCGCAGCTTCGACTTCTTCTTCGGGTGTACAAGTGGATAGCCAGCGCTCCGGCTTGAACGAGAATGGATCAGGGAAGTATGCAGGATTGTGGTGGAGGGCATAGATCGGGGTTCCTGCTACGGTCTTTTTTTATTTATTTTCTCCACAGTTAGTTTTCTTCTTTTGGAATGGGAGGGGGGAGAGGAGGGCACGCACTCCTTCTGGGATGTAAACCCCGTCAATTTCTATACCTTCCTTGGCGGTGACTTCGCGAGGGAGGAGACCTGGAACTGGAGGCGCCAGGCGCATAGCTTCGTCTATACAAGCTTTTAAGTAGCGGCAGTCGCTAAGTTCTTTTCCGACGACAATTTGCTCCTTATTAGCGAATGTGCTGCGTATTTCGTTCTTTAATGTCTCGAGTGTTTGCGGGTTACGGCAAAGGTAGAACATTGCTGCAGACATGGCGGTAGCAGTCGTATCGGAGCCTAAATATCATGTTAATACCAGTATGGGGGTATTAATAATATGGGAGGTGGAAGGAGGGAGCAAACCGGCAATCATAAGAACATTGGCTTCGCCCCACAATTCCTTAGTTTCGAAACCTTCGCCAGTTTCTGGGTCTTTGGCGTCGAGGAGATAGTAGAAGAAATCCTTCTTGTATCCCCTCCCGAGGCTCATACGCTCATTCGCGCAGGCCCGAGAATGTTGAATGAATCTCCAACGGTCGCGGGAGATTGTTGGGAAGAGGACTTTGGAAAGTTTCAATGTGACCAATGGCAGGTAATTTCCATTCTAATTCCCGATTATTAGTAAAGGGCGATGGGCGAAAGTATAGACTCGTAGAGAACATACAATATAATGATTATGAGCTGCCTGACTAATCAGATCAGTAACAAACCTCGTCGTCTCCTCCGTCAACATGCCAAAGCTCTTTCCAAAACAGAGCTCGCCCATGACGTCAAAAGTGAGCCAACTAAACAAGTCACCCATATCGACGCCAACACCCCGCTTAACGGCGTCGTTGACTTTGCCGGAGAAGACATTGATGTTGTTCAGGACCAGATCTTCCACGCTCTTCAAAGCTGTATCGGAGAAAGCTGCAGAGAGAACACGACGCTTACGCCCGTGCTCGGCTTTCGATATCGCATTGTGAGTATTGTGCACTCCCTTCACAGCCGGGAATGCAGAGTAAAATTGCGACTTTTGTAGGGATCGGCTAAGTGGTGTGTGGCCGTAGATTGTCTTCAGGGATGAGGCGGAATTAAAGGATATTAGATTCGGCGCGAAGCGGATGACGGGACCGTATTTCTCGTGGGCCCTGTAAAGTGCCAAGTGTCTGTCTCCGCGGTAAGCGTAGTAGACGGTGTACCTAATTCACATCTCATCAACAACTAATCCTAAAACCACAGGAATGAAGGAAGGGGGTATGATACCAATCCGTAATCTTCGCCAAAAATGGTCCCGGAATCCTCGCTAGAGGGTGGAAGAACAAGCGGTAAAGCACCAATGACGAGATATGCACCGCAAAGGAAGTAGCCAGTAGTTTTATCAGGTTCAGGAAAGTTATCATATCTATAGTGATGGGTATACGATCCAGAGACTGGATCGAGTTCTTGAAGATAGCCATAGTTACCGCCTTCGCAAGCTCTAGGGCTATGGGGTAGTGGGAAGGCGGAGGAGGGGCAAGGTTTAAGTAGTTATACTGGGGAAGCAGAAGTGGAGGAAATAGAAGGAATATTAAAATGCTCCATTCCAATTCCTTCCCTTAATAGTTCACCTACCCTTCCTTTCTCAAGTTGCATATCGAAGGGTGAGGAGCGAGAGAAAGAGCCGGACACATACTACACGGGTAGCGGCGGCTTTTGGAAAGCTATTCGGATATCCGAGCACGACCACCACACGAGACCCCAACAAAGCAAAAGTGAAAAATGGACTACCTGCTTTCCCACAGATCTTGTCGGTGCGTTAACTGAGAAGGAAGCTCGCATGTGGGGCTGTTGATTGCGCCGTTTTATCACCAGTTGCAGGGCTACAGAACCGGTACTGCTGCCAGCATCCATTTCATTCGAGGTTTATCCGCAGAGTAATCTGTAAAATGCCAGGGGCACTAGCCAATCCTTCCTTTGCCGATAGAAAGCGAAGGGCGAGTGAGAGTAAGTGAGGTCATTGCCGACTTCAGGATGCATCCATCTCCATGGAGCTAATTTAATAGGGTAGCTAGGAGCAACCACCATTCACAGTGCATAGCGCTTAACAATCACAGGCAGGAGAAGAGCATGCGATGCACCATCACCCTTCAGATAGCCCTCACCGGGCTTATTACATTTGGACTTTTGGTACAGCAGCACAAGCACGCTCGGGGCCACTCCTTGATTTATGCCGGCGCAACGAGCAGAGGGGTAGAATGCAAGAGCAAATCAATCCCTACTCTCGCGTCCAACACCATCCATCTTATTGTATGTACAACATTAAACGGCCGTAACTATTCCCCATGCCGAGCAACCCCTGCCAAACCGGCCTCCCGTGGATTAAGGGGAAAAGAAGAGAAAAGAGAGGGAAAAAACCACCTGAAAATAATTCTACAAACACTCCCCATACTCCTTCTTCATTGCTTCCCTAACAATGGCCCCGCAAAGTCTAGCGTAGGGATTCGTCCGAACTGCCATTTCCCGAGCAATGGCATTCCCGTAACGACCACCTTCGAAGAAATCCCTAGAAGCCGCTACCTCCATGTCTTCGTTTCCACCTTGTTTAAACATAGAGTAATGTATCGCGGCCCGCTGTGTGTAAGCTTGGCTCAGTATCTTCGCCTGCAGGGGGGAGAGTGGTGATGTTGGTGTTGAAGGAGAGGATAGCCTAATGGCCTCATTTAGGTGGGGGAGGACTTCGTTTGCGGGGGCCGAGAGCATTCGGAGGACCTGTGCAAGATTGTTGTGTGCTGATGCGTAGGTCGGATGAGCGGTTGTCAGCTCTTCTAGGAGCTTGCGAGATTCTGGTAGAGACGTGTGAGAGGATTCCGCGAGCTTGATTGCTTTTAGCTCCGTTCGCTTTAGGGTTTGGAGGAGGTCTGGGGGAGTGTGTGGATCACTAGGGAGTGAGGAGTCTATGCTTGGGGAAGCAGATGTTGGGGCAGACTCTGGGTCGAAGAGCTGTGTGAGAACTGTGGAGTCGTTAATTGTGAGGGTAGACATCGTGAGTGTGTGGAAAAGCGTATGGAAGCTGGGGGCGCTGATGTGCTGTGTGATGTACGATGAGAGATTTCGTAGAAAGGGGCCGGTGAGGTTATAAAGCACGGTGGTCTAATAGTCAAAGGCTTTTAGCAAGCTAAGGGTGGCTCCTCTTGCTTCCATATGCTCACGTTACTTCAGGGTTACCGTGCCATTCTTCGGGGAGGGCCCCATTGCTGGGATATGGATAAGAACGGGTTTATGGTACTGTAGAAGTATCCCGCAAATTCTATCGCTGACAGGATCCACTTCTACTACTACCGTACCGGTAGTGTAGGCCTCCCCTAGCCGTCGCCGCTTACCGCTCTATTGTCTGTATTCCGCGTATATCCATCTTTAACCGAGCATATCAGGACACGCCGCATCGTTTGGGAAGCTTTCAATACAGGAAAAGAAGCACCGTGTAAGAGGACGGAGAAAGCGGTGCCGCGGAAGGTATCCAGTCCATCTTGGGATCAGTTTTCTATTTGTAAAGAACAGGCGGTGGTGGTGGATATAAATCCTTTGATCCCACCGCCCTTCCTCTCTTCTTTGTCAAAGTTTAAACCCCATCATCATCTATCACGTCGTTTATTCTTCTCGTGTATACAAGAAATCGCGGAGACGCTTGCTCTCCTTTCTCTATCTATCCATTTTGAATTGAACAAATAAGTATAAAAAATCAAAAGAACCAAATAGCATAACATGCCTCCCGCTGCCCTCTCTTCCTCACCACGTCCAACTATCCTGACCTCCAATGGTCAGACACTACCTCTGGGTGGTGTGCAATCACCGTCCGCCGCCTTGGTGACGACAGGCTATAGAGGTTACGACCACGTGCACTGGTAAAACTCCTATCCTCTCACATGCTCCCCTTCCTCCTACGTAATTTCAAGTACTAAACTAGAAAAAAATCAATAAAATATAGGTATGTCGGCAACGCAAAACAAGCAGCATCATACTATATTGCCCGAATGGGTTTCCGACCTCTCGCATACAAAGGCCTGGAAACTGGTTCCAGGATCACAGCTTCGCACGTAATTTCAAACGGGGGTATCACCTTCGTCCTCACATCGCCCCTTCGCTCGCCTTCGGCACCAGGGCTTGGGGCGGCAGACGTGGCTCTGCTGAAAGAGATCCACGAGCATCTCGCCACCCATGGGGATGCAGTTAAGGATGTTTCATTCGAAGTGGATGATGTTAGAAAAGTATACGAGAGAGCCATAGAGAACGGCGCTCGGGGGGTGAAGGGTCCTGAAGTTTTGAGCGATGAGGATGGGGAAGTGATTGTTGCTACCGTGGCGACATATGGTGATACCACGCACACTCTTGTTCAACGGGAAGGATATTCTGGCGCGTTCATGCCCGGGTTTCGACGAGCTGTTGTTGGCAAGGACCCTCTGGACAATGTCCTACCGGTGGTTCACTTGGAGGCTATCGATCATTGTGTTGGTAACCAGGATTGGAACGAGATGGATACCGTTTGCGACTAGTATGTCCCCTCGCTCTTCTATCTAATTCCTGCGTAGTAGAATCTAATAGTGTAAACAGCTATGAGAAAGCTCTCGGCTTCCACCGTTTCTGGTCCGTTGACGACAAGGATATCTGCACAGAATACTCAGCACTAAGATCAGTCGTCATGGCCTCCCCCAACGAGCTCGTAAAAATGCCCATCAATGAGCCCGCCCATGGAAAACGTAAGAGCCAGATCGAGGAATATATCGACTTCTACTCAGGCTCGGGCGTCCAACACATCGCGCTACGAACCACAAACATCATCGACGCCGTGTCAAATATGAAGGCGCGCGGCATCGAGTTCATCACAGTTCCTGACTCGTATTATAAGCAGATGAAGCTGCGACTCAGCAAGAGCGGTGTACGCGTTAAAGAGGACTTTGAGAAGCTCAGAGAGTTGGGCATTCTTATCGACTTTGACGAGGGTGGATACCTGTTGCAGCTATTCACTAAGCCGCTAATGGATCGACCGACGGTGTTTATCGAGATTATTCAGAGATGTAATTTCGATGGCTTTGGCGCTGGGAACTTCAAGAGCCTTTTTGAGGCCATTGAGAGGGAACAGGCTGAGCGTGGTAATTTGTAAATGTGTTGTTTTTCCTTTCACTTATTTTTTGGGAAGGTGTTAAAAAAAATTGGTGTAGAGATTTGGGCCGGGTAAGGGGTTCTGCTCGGTTTCATAGCCACTTCTCTATAATATTACGATAATGATAGTGTTGATTGTAAATTACATGCTCTCTGCTACTAAAGCAGAACACGATGATGCGGTATTATTCCGGAAATAAGCTTTACTGAACCCACAGACATCTGACGAGCAGTTGTCTGACATAAAATATATCACGCAAACGGTTCCGGCACGGCGCCTGTGCCGCAACCACATGATCCACACTACTCATTTGCTCTATCTCGTTATCTACAGTATCAACAGCCGCAACATCCTCCCCTCCCTCCATAAAGCACTCTAACCCATCGACCACTATGCCGGTACCCGTGCCCACCGATTTGGAAACGTGCTGACCCAGGAATTAAAGGGCTAGTCCATGATCAGGCAGTATATTTTGGGGGCTACTTGTCATAAATGATCACTCGGGCTTAATCTGACCTACAGTAGTTGTTTTTCACCCCAGCCTTCCTCCCAGGGTGTCTGCCTGGCGATGACAGGAGCGCAAGTTTTCCACTAAAGTTGAGACCGGCGATGCGCGTAACCTGTGAACTGCACTGTATCGTATTACTATTAAACTATCTCGCGTTATCCGCTTTTGCACCGAGATCGGAAGATGCTTGAGGTTGGAGGGTGGTGGGTATTGGGGGTAAATCGGTTCAACGAAGTAGAATAACCAAATAGGGTTAGACGTGAATACACCCTTCATACAGTAGGCGAAAGGATAATATTGGGGAAAGTTTTTCTATAGAACTGCCCTTTTCCTCATTTCTATGGATTTTGTTTTTCTTCAGGGGGGGAGTTGAGCCAGGGCATCTAGGATGGGAATTCCCATGGAAGTTTCCGGCTTCAATTCTCCTGCGCGAGTTTTTTGATTGAGTGAGTATTGGATGGAGAAATATGGTTTTTTACAGGTGTCAGAACTCCAAGCAAACAGGCATGATAGCCGGGTGGGGTGGGTAGGTTCCCGGTGCGGGATATAATGAAGCTGATTATATGGCCCTTGTTTGATCGCCTTCTAACCCTAGTGGAAGAGTAATTCTCACATTCAGCCACATTGTTTTAGACACCTAGAACAGATCTTTTTCACTTGGAGGACTACCGTAGTATAGTATGACGCAGGCATGACGATTTCCTAAAAGGATATGGTGCCTTCTGCTGAACCGGGGCAGGGGGATTACCGGTACTAGGTTCGGAGATATTCATTACCCGGTATTTGGGCTCCCTCGAACAAGCGGTATTAAATGCCATAATTTAAACCTCCCTTTCACAGCACGTCACTGCTACCTTCCTCTTCAATTGCTGTACTACTCCGAGTTCACGAGAATTCTCTTTTCCCCACGGAGGATGGGGGATAATACTGGAAGGCTTAAGTTGAGAAGTAAGCATTTGAAACAACCTCTACTAAAGCCATTACCATTCCCCCTCCCTGCCTAAGGAGCCGAGGAGTATCCTAAGTAAACATGACTCAAAACATGAATACGTTCTTCCTTCCTTCCCCCGGCATTCATCCTATCTTCAAATACTCAGGACTATCATATTATCACACTTATCGACCAACTATCACCCGCAAAATACATACTGTCATTGCTAAAATAGCAGGAGAACTTGAAAGCGTGCTTATGTAGTGATATTTCGGATAAGGCTACATGATAGGCAAGAGGAATAGTAAACGCCGACGGGCACGGAAGTAATCTAGTGGGTAAGGGTTGTGTTTGGAGAGTGACCAAAGGTGTGAGGCTGGAGCGAGTGTGATGATTTATGATATGGTTTGTTTCTGTTAAGATTTTTGCTTGCTGGGTATGGGATTGGACTGAGGGGGGTGGAGTGGTCATGATTTGTCACTCGGGATCCTGGGTTGGGGTAGTACTTCAGCTATATAATAATATTAGAGCGAATCCATCTCCAACGCACTGTACTTTTTGAGATGGCTGTTAATTGGATTATTTGCTGTTTGTGCTGTGTTATGAAAGAAACCTGCTCCTAGCTCTGAGCTACAATTCCTGGTTTGGCCAGAGAGAAATGGAAGGATGTTCATTGATTGTGCACCACTTCCACTCTTATTTTTACTCTTCTCCTGATAATATGATCTCTATAGTGTAAGCAAGGCCATGCCAGTTCCATTGATTATTAATATATAGGGTTCTAAAAAGGGTAAGAATAGAAATTCAAACCCCCAAACGCCATACTTAAACCCCCCCGGGCTCCTCCTCTCCTAGGGCATCATAAAACTTCCTTCCGCCGCAACTTCCTTGAAACCCCCAAAGTGAATCCTCCCATCCCCACCCGCAACCCCCCCGTAGGGGTACCTATGCCTCAACCCTCGATAGCCTTCGGCCTTTCTTTAAATCCGCGAGTGGCGATCTCTGCTAGAAGTGGAAGGAGGGATAGATTTCTAAGAGGTTTAACGAGGATTCGGTAGGGAGCTCGCTCTCCCTAGCCGAAGCTAGAGTGTCGCCACCGGGGAGGTCCGGGGGCTGTTCGGTGCTTAGTAGAGGTTCGACTGAAACTAGGGCCTCAATGGGAGGTCCATCTAGGCTTCGACTGTGCGGAGCTCCTGTGAGCACTTTAGACATACCATTTCGGCTTCGGTAGGCTCGTGCGATGGTAGCCTTTTGCCCCGGCCCCAGCCTACGATGAAGCGGTCCCAGGCTAGGAGTCCCGGGGCCTCAGTTGGTGTGTAGCCTTATGAAGTCTGCTGAGTTCCAGACCACCGGTGGCCACTGGTATCCTCCTTCAGGAGCTGAGCGACCCGATGTATTAGGAGTAGATGCGTGGTTTAAAGCCACTCTCCCGGTGCATTCTTCTTATATCTCAGCATAGCAGGGCTTGCTCTCATTCTTCATTCTTGAGAAGTTCACACTTAGCGTCAGCTCCGAAACCTCTTGTCTGGGCTCTTTTCTTTACAACCTCTTTATATCCGACTATGTCTTCGTGTCTGACCGAGGTTTGTGGCAGAGACCAATGTTTCTCAAAAGTCCATTGTGATAATTGAACGTGCCCAGGGGGAAGTTCGCCTACAGGTAGAGGGCATAGGTGTCCTCCGGTTCCGGGCGAACTCGTAACCCTAGGAAGGGCTTTCTGAGCCTTTCTTGTGCCAGGACGGGGGCGTTCTATGGCCGCAGAACGGGCCGTTTGGCATTACAGTAGAGCCGGCGACCGATCTGATCCACGACGGGCTCGACAAGGTGCCGAGTGCTATTTTATGCAAATTAGCAAAAATTATAGTAGAGGCCAAGGCCCCAATAGGGGCGCGCCAGGGAGAGAAGGTGTGCCCAAGCCGGAAGCGTGGGAGGGGTTCTTTCGCGGTTGATTGCCAGTGCTGATTTCCCAGATATCCCACCCTTTCGATTCAGGTGCTCAAAGGGTGTGACCATTTAAGCATATTTTCCCAGCAGGGCCAAGAACGTCTCTATTGAGACACCTGCCAAGGTAACCAAATTGTGAAAATAGTAGCCTAAACACAAAGGAAGCACTTCCAATACGCGGGAAACCTGTAGTACATGTCCGCAATCGAACTGGGGGACCTCCGGAGTTCTTACCTGTGTACGCTGTCCTGTATATAAGGATGAATGAACCCGAGAAAAAGTCCCAAGAAACTCTCCAAGGCTGTTACTCTAAAAGCGATAATAAGCTCCCAATCAGGGTCTCTTCTGACAAGTATCATAGCCCCCTTCGGATTGGACAATGCCAAAACAGGCGCGGATCTCACCGACATAGTGGAAGCCGGCACTTTCATTCTATCGATTTGTGGTCCAACACCTTCGATAAGTTTTGAGTGATATCGATGGCCTTTCTACAGTATGACCTCCTCTGATAGATTCTGGCTTGTGAGTTCGTCGCCCTAGGAGTCTGAATGTAAGCCATAGCTGGTGGATATAGCATCGTCGTGATCGCCAAGGGCTTGGGCTACCATCTAGACTAATTGGGTGCTTACGGATACTAAAGCAGAGTGCCACACTCCGTGAGATAATGTGCCCAAACGCAGCCGGTAGGAGTCTGCACCAAACCTTGTTAATAAAGGCCTCTGCATCAGATACATGTTCGATAGGAATCTTCTTTCAGCTCTTATTATACTCCACAAATCCCTCTAATACACCGAAAGCGGAAAGAAGCCCGCAAGTTTTCTTGTATGTTTCCAAGATCTGAGGGATTCTCGGCTTCTATCCTGGGGCTTGTCAGAGAACGGCAGTTAAGACGGTACACCCCTGGCTTTCCCAAGAGCCAATCGGCCAGAATGCTCTCTTGGTACCAGCATCAGGAAGTTTATCTGGAAAATAGCCAAAGCCCACCCATGCCCAAGAGAGTATCCCAGAGTGTATTCTCGAAAGCTTGTCTTCCTGTCGAGACAGCGTTCTCAAAGGCCCCCCCCCATTGAACTCGGTGAATGGTTCTGTTTCGCCGATAGCTGTGGAATTTGCAACCGCCGCGGTCTCCACTGATATTTTTATTTCCACCTCTTGCTTTCAATAAGATGGTTTACAAAGCAAAGCACTGAATGAACGGGGAACGTATACATCTCCCTTCCATGTCCCATTGCAATGATCCATAGGCCAAATCATTTAGCCTGCCCGAGTTCCTAGGGAAAATAATCTCGTATCACACTCTCTACGATTATATGCTAAGAGAGACTGATAAATCCAATTGTATAAGGGCCTTCGAATAGCTTTATGATGAGCAGTATTGAATATTGCCTCTCGAAACGCATTACTTCCCAAAACGAAAGCCATATCCTCTATCCCTAGTAAAACTTCCTCCCACTATTCATAAGGCTAAGGGTATATTTGGATTTGGATCCCGCTCTGTGCACGAGAGAACGGTTGTGTTCCTTTTCAGTTAATTCTCACTCCGTGGCGTCTGTCTTCCAGCACAGGCCCGCTTCATACTTTGTGGTTTCAGCAATCCAATGCCCCCTATCCTAAAAACTGCCCCCCCTTTGCCATGATGGTTTGAAGTCCAACAGTAGGGCTGCAAAATTTGCAGTTGTGGACTTCGGAAATGCTGACTTGTTCCATTTATGGCTTGGTAGGCAAGGTATGCAAATAAATTTGAAAAGGGAGATTCCTGTCGCTCAAGCAGAATCACCTCTTTCTGAGTTGCCGCATCGGAAAAGGCTCCAGTAATGGTCCTCCTCTCAAGGATACTACTCATAAGCCTTCCTCAATTTTTAGCTCTTACGTGGACGCCTAGGATGAGGGTCGTGATTTACGGTGTAACATTGAAGAGACTGTTACACCGATATTGTGGAGGAGAAGGATACGGAGGTACAGCTCCTAAGTTTTGTAGGTTACACGAGCAGAGGTGGGTTGCTCGCAGGGGACAAGGGTAGCAAACCTCGCTCGTGGAACCTACAAAACTTATGAGCTGCACCTTCGTAATATGGAAAAATATCTTAATATTGCTAGTGCGGGAGTGAGAGGCCACCTTCACTATCTGCGGGGACTAAGGATAGGTTGATCTAGTTCCCGTCTGGTCTGGATACCAGTAGCTAGGGTCCTTGCAGAGAGGCTCCACTCCCGCGAAGGAGGGCTTGCAGACAACTCATTTGATCGGACATCGCCCTCCGTATTCTGCAGATGCAGGATGCGACCCATCTCAAGATGTTTCACAGAATGCAGAAGGAATTTTGAGGATGAATGTATGGAAAAAGAAGCAGCAGATCATGAACTGTCCCGGTGTATGGGAAGAGTGTGCATGTACTAGTATAGCGGCCAGTAGAGCTCAGTATTTTGCCTTGGATTAAAATAGCATGGGATCCAGCCTTGCAGTCTCACTACTCGAGTATATAATGTTGAGTGCAACCTCTCACAAGGATCAGCTGTGGTTTTTTTTTATCCGAGGTGTTACAATAGAAGTGGTGCGCAGGTTAGGTTGAAAATAATAGGTGGTTCTGGCTAAGACAAACTCACGCCGGCTGTGTTCGGGTACCCTACCATTGTACCGACAGCATACCCGCTCTTTGTCTACCGGTATGCTTCTTAGCCTTCCCCGCTAGGCACCACAACATTTACGATCTACGCAGTAAAGTGCACAAAAATACTTAAAATCGAGGCTTCGTATATCCTCACTGGGGGAAATTTGATTATACACTCGACAGGAGTGGCTCAAAGATGAGGGCTAACCTTTAAAGATGAGTGACCGAGCCAGAGTAACCTTCTCCGTGAGGGTATATTTGGAGAGTTGTGAGAGAAATTTCACCAATAGTGATGGGTGGCTTAGGATTTATAGATTAGCTACAGATCAGTACCGCACAATAGAGGTCGATCGGTTTCGTGACAAGATAAATGCTCCACTCTCCACCATTAGCTCAACTTGAGCGTTTTAAATCGAGATATATGCATTCCATTAAAACTTCGGAGAAATAACCAATTTGAGAACAGTGAGCTTTTTACCCAGGGCAGGGATGAGACGCTATTAATGATAGAGACAAAAGGCAACCTATGGCAGTCCAACAGAATTTACAAATGGCCCATTCCACTTAACTTATACTTGATAATACTGCTAGTGCTTTTTTCTTCTCTTTTTTCTTCTCTGAACTATAATTGATGTTGTAAATACTCATGCCTATCCCTAGCACTACCTACCACATGAACAATAGATATGATGGGAAAAAAATAATTAAAAGAGACAACGCAGTGAGTGATACCCCATGACCTCCCGACACACCACACTATTCCGAAGATCGAGTACGAGCAGTGTGCTAGTACAACACACGCTTAATATATCACTGTAGCTGCATTGTTATTAACATGTCCTATCCCCCCCCTCCGAAATACCCGGTAGATAGTAAAGTTCCTTCCCTGCGCCCGGAGGCCCCCCACCCTAGGATCTCGTTGCGGGGGAGGAGACGCTCAAATACCAGCACAGTATCACCCGCTAGCTTGGCACCAATGCACTCTCTATTTCCCGATATCCCAGGTATGAGGTACCGTACCCGAAAACGAGGAGGGTGTACCCTGTGCCGTATTCCGGCTCAGATAGGCAGGGATTTTTTTACTACGATAATATATTCCTCCAATCCCTGTTTTCGAGTATTTCTTGGCTATAATAAGTGCGAGAGTACCGGTACAGTACCTTTCCCACACTATTATATGAATGCGAATATATCCTTATCCGGGTGGGAGAGAAAGGGAGAAGTACGATGGACCCGTGCTATGGCTATCGGATAGTAGGGTTCGCTGGCGGGGTGTGGTTGGGGGCCAGATAGTCTGAGTGGATGCCGAGGGTTGCCTGTCTAATGTGAGGCTTGTGGGGGTCTGGTGAAGAGGTGCTTATGCGCCAGTTGGTTATTCTTTGGCAATAGGGAGGATAAGCCAGAGGAAAATGCAAAACCACCTGTACCCGTGCCAAATAGAATCCCAAAGGAAAAATAAGTTATTTATTCAATGGCTCAAGTGAAAATACCGTGCCTCCGCTGTTCGTTTGTGGTAATGATATTTTGTGAACTGGTAGTTGAACCGCCAAATAATTATTACAAAACTACGGTGGACTATTCAACCCAACCCTAGGCATAAGCGTAGCAAACTTCAAACAAGAAAATCAACAATGCGAATAAAGGAAGCCCCTTACTGCCCCTCAACCCTCTTCCCGTAATCCTCCACAGCAACATCAGTTGTTCCAGTGGCAGCAGCCAGAGCCTTCTCCTCTCCGGCAATACCCTCTCCGTACAACTCTGCAGTGAGCTCTTCGAGAGTTTTACGTTTCTGTCCCACCACCACGAATTAGCACTCTCGCTCCTCGCACTTAAGATTCATAACGGGGAAAAAGAAAAAGACTTACGGTCTCGGGAATCAACAGGGTAGTAAAAATCCCGAAAAACATGAACACAGCGAAAATCTGCATTACATGATTCAGCCACGGTGAGGCGTTCGACGCGGTGGCGCCTCTGGTCCTGAGTGGGCCGATGAGAACTTGCGCGATGATTGCGCCGACTTTACCACTTGCAGCGGAGATTCCGTGGGATGTGGATCTATATCTTGTCGGAAAGCATTCACCCGGAACCAAGAAGGTGGTGGTGTTGGGACCAAAGTTGAAGAAGAATTGGCAGAGGATGTATAGCCCTAGTAAGGCGTTTGAGGACAACTTGTGGAATGCGAAGCCGATGATGATGAAGAGTATTGTCAGCAGAGTGAAGCCCATCAATTGGATCGGCTTGCGGCCAACAAGGTCCACTGTGGCTACCGTTACCCAGTATCCAGGGATCGCACCGGCGCAAACGAGGATCAAGTTTCCGACAGCGTTATTGTAGAGTCGCAAATAGACATTGTCCTTCGCAGCGTATCCAATCTCAGCAAGAATGATGGAATTATTGAGACCCAAGCCGTAGAAGGCCACATCGAGTAAAAACCATGACCCAGCGGTCCCAAGCAAGATCTTGCCGTATCTCCACTGCAGAAAAACACTCCAGAAGTCCTTCCATGAAGCCTTTGGCACATCGAGTTCGGCCGACCGCTGCATCTCCTCGACGCGTCTGATCTCGTCAATTTCTCCAGACGATTGGCCGGCAAGGTAGGCACCTGCGTCTGAGCGACCCTTCTCGACGTCCCGAGCGACATCGAAAGTGTATCTGGGGGTTTCGGGGATTGTGAGACGGTAGTAGAGCGCTACGCATGCGGGAACGGCGCCAAATCCGATGACGATTCTCCACATTCTGTCTACAGCAGTGCGGCAGGCGTCATTGCATGCGCTAGGCTTGGCCGCGGGGTGGGTTTGGGACTTGAAGGCTACTGTGACAATCAGAGCTACAAGCGCAGCGGTTAGTTGGCCTATTCCCTGCATTGCAAACACAGAGCCCATCATAGCTCCACGCCATTTTGTGGTTGCGAACCTACAGCCCCCACTTTGTCAGCCCAAAGCCCAGATTTACCACTAGGACAGGACAAAACCTACTCAGAAGTGATGATAGAAGACAAGGGGTAATCTCCTCCGATTCCAATTCCCATTATCACTCTCCAGAAGATCAACAATCCGACGATATGCGTGGAATAGGACTCGGAGGTGAGCGCTTGGGCAAGGGTAGCAACAATAATGATCAAAAGTTCAAGCCCGTACATCTTTTTCCGACCAACGACGTCCGCCAACCACCCAAACGCAAGTTGCCCTATCACCGTTCCACCAGAAGTGGAGACCTTAATAGCTGTATCTGAATGTTCCGGAATCTTTCCAGATTTCCAGTAGACAAGGCCGAGCATCCCAGTTACCAGATTGATCGCAAAAATCTGAATGGTGCCCGTCAGCAGGGATTCACGGAGATGTGTGTGTGGGGAGCGAAAAAGCAACACTCACATCGTAGGAATCAGTGAAGAAGCCAACACCCGCGACCACTATGGCCCGTACATGGTACCAACCGAATGGCGCCTTGTCGATTTCCGCGAGGGCAAGACGACGGCGCTCGTTCGGGTCCTGAATTGTTGGCCCTCGTTAGTACTGTAGCAGGAAGCAAAGACGCCATCACGGGCCACCAGGACAACCCTAATAAACTCCCTCCCTCCTCCTTCTCCTCCGCCTCGAACTAGGGGGAATGAATGAATATTAGAAACCAACCGAAATATGAGCAAATTGATTATTGAAGTTGTGAAAAGCGGCGTTTCCACCGGAAGTCTTGTTGTTCGCTGCCATGTTTTTCACTTTTCCTTTTCCCTCTAGTGCTGTCGAATTACTACAGCCGTTTGGACAAAAGGGCAGAATCAAGCTTTCGCCAAGTACCAAGAGAAGAAGAGCGTTAAGTTGGTGGTCGTGACGCCGTGTAGTGGAGGAGCACTTCTTGGGACTTTTCTTGGGAGGAAGGCTTGGGACTTTTCTTGGGAGGAAGGCTTGGGACTTTTCTTGGGAGGAAGGCTTGGGACTATCTTGGGAGGAAGTCAGGTTTAATACTCATGCACATGGCGGCCAAATTACGGCTATCGTTGCTCTCTTCCACCAACTCCTCCTCCAACCACTTGCACGCTTCTCTGTCCCCACGAGCTCTCAACTTTGTTCAGGCGGAAAAAATTTTCAGCATTTTTTTAAGCCATTTTCCTTTCTTTTTTTCTTCTCTTTTTTTTTATTTTCTTTCTTTTTTTTTGACGATTGGAAAGTAGGCTCTTTCCTTTTCTTCTCTCCCGTCTCCTCAGAATTCTTCAATTGACAGTATTTCCTTTGCTGTTTCTAAGCTAGGAGTGGTACTCGTACAAGTAAACCAAGTTAGGTGCCGATGTATCGGTAACGGGACTCTATCCCCCACTTGGAAAAAGAAACTCTTCATCGAATCAAGTGCGGAGGATGAGAATGGACGATTGACGTTGCTTTCAACCAATGAGAGCTTGTGGGCCCAGCACGTTGTCGCTGGCTCATGTCCCTGCGCAAGTACGGGTACAGTACACATGGGCCAAGCCCAGTATGACGCTTCTGTACTCGTACACGACCTGGAATATCGATAAGTGAAGGGAAGGTGGGCACTGCGATCCCTGGAGAGCGCGGGGGGGGCCGGGGGGGGGTTTCTCTCACGCTCTCCCTTTCCCCTTCCACCGCCCGTACCGGTACTTTCCCAGTACTGTATCACGCTGTTCCTATATCAGAGATTAAATTACCGTATCAATGCCCCAATTCCCTATCACCACTTACCGCCACTCGCCACTTGCTTTCCTCTTCTTCCATGTCGTTTTTAGTTCTTCCTGCAGTACCCGCGCTCTGCCCTCTTCCCCCAGTCCCCTCTACATGCCATACCCTGTAGTATTATTACTAGCAATACCGGTACCGGTACTTGTATCGGTTTCCTGGTTTTTACAATAGACATTGCGGCTGCCTGCCCCCCACTGAACCTGGGTTGCCGCACCGTAAAGTAGGATGAAGCCATCTCCAAGAAGCATGGGGCAATATCACCGAGTATTATTGAGTGATGGCAATAATTACAGATTGTATTGGGCATGCACAAATAATCCTCCCCCATCATCAATACTCGAGCACGTAGATGAGGCTTTTTCACAGATCACCATCATGCAGTACGGTAGGGTACTCTACTCGAGCATCATAATTGGTGAAACATTCGGCCACTGCCGGTATCAACCGAGTGGGCACCGGTCGAGATTGGGCCATCCATCCATCCACTGTTGCGTCTCATATTGTTTTTGGGGCGGTTGACACTCGAGAGGGGAGATACTTTTATGGCTAGCAGCTCTCGTGAGCTAGGCGGAAATTATAATGAGAAGCATCAACATCAATTACCCCACGCAGGCGAGCGCTGCACCGCCTTGGCCAATCGCAGCGAGCGGCATGCATCGGGCAAGCATTGATCACGTTAAGCGTCATGATTGGAAGCCCTTTTTCGTCGTTTTCTCTTTCCTTTAGGGCGGGGACGCTATTAGTATTAGCATAGCACCTGTATCTAGCAACAACTATCTGAAAATACACCTGTAGTTATACAATCATCCAACCAACGAAAGGAAAACCGAGCTCATTTTCAGCTGCTTCATGCAAGATACAAGTACTGTACTCGAGTACTGCACTCGAGTACTGCACGAGTTCGGGGACAAAAGAAAGTGACCCCCCCACCGGGTTTTCCAAATAAAATGCCCATCCCCAACAGGCGCCGACTCACCATCGGAAGGATCTAGTGATATAGCACAATTTGATATGAAGTCTCACAAAATTGAAGGCCAGGTCAAGTAAACCGCCAGAGCCCTGGAAGAAAGGCCACAAAACACTGGCAAGACGGGCAATTTTCCTGGGATTTCATTATGGCAGCCATGCCAGCTAACTTACGTGTTTATAGAACGCCAAGTGGGGGTCAGTTACGTTTGTTGCCAAACCCGTTAGTTACTTACGTGATAACAACTTAGACGCTCGACCCAACCCCTTGGTGATGAAATGCCGACCAATGTCAATCTATGGCACCAACATTTCGCACCTTGGCTCGACTAGGCTGGGTTTGGACATGGTTGAGCACTCGCTATTTCAGACTCAGCCCATGAAGCCGAGGCATCTGTCTCTCTGTAATAACGTAAAAGCCACAACTAAAGTTAAACACCAACTTCTCCCCATGCTGCACGACACCGGATGTGCGTCTTCGGGTACCCCAGAGTATTTGCAGGTTGGACACCGAGCAGAAGTGGGCGAGACATACAGTGGGTGAACCCTTCCCCACTGGAATGATACTCGGAAAAAAAGAAAATGCCCTGACAGAAAAGAACCAAACACCAGAATTCGCCCACCTCCCTACCATAGAAAAATGGCCAAATTTAACATCAAGAGTGGGAAAATTTACCCCACTTATGTGATCCCCGGTGCGGTCGTTCCCTCTTCAAGTCCGATCTTGTTTTTATATTTAATTTTTTTTATGATGCCCAGCCCGCAAACCGCAGTGGAAGCCCGGCGATTTGACAACCCAACTTGCAGATTCCATACAGAATCAAGCCCACCAACCTTCAGGGTTTGAGTGCACCCAGTGACCCCGAAGACTGGTTGGGGATCTTTTTTTGTTTTTTTCTTCAAGGAAAGAGTAAAAAAGGAAAAAGAGGGGAAGAAAAACCCGAGAGTTTGCTAGTAAAGAACGAGAACTGTAACGAGAAACACAACACCCCTTCCACAGGACGGTACTCACCTAAAGTTATTTTCCGTACGACTGTTACAATGTTCCCTTCCTCCTCCACAGCTCGCCCTGACACAATGAGCACTAGCTTACACAAATTTGTTTGAGCTGCACACCCCACCAAGGGCGAGCCAATAATGATGAGTGGCCACGATGCAGCCGGATCGCGGAGGGAAGCATAGCGAAGGTTGGACGTCAATCCTCAGATTTCCATGCAGAGCAAAATCAAGCAGAGAACCGGGGCATAGTACCAATACTCCTAATTTTCTGACGCTTGTGAATACGACTGAGTCCCGGGCTTGCTCCATACGGGTTTCAGTTCAATAGTGTTATATTTAACAATGCATAAAGTAAGAAATGATGACCTTGCTCTAAATTTTCAAGCAGTTGTTCCCCTCTATTACCCATACCCAGAATATTCTAACCATAATATCTCTACTTGATTGAAATTGGTTCCAATTGATAAGACTAATAGTTTCATTTGGGAAAAAGACAGCTTTGGTAAAAATAGTTATATATATTAGTCTAAACTGCCAGTGTATTAAAAAAAAAAAAGATTCATTTATTACAAACCTTAGCAAAAAAGGCTACTGTTCTAAGTATTTATAGATAGATTCTATTAAGAAAAGGGGCTTGAGAGAAATTCAGAGCTCTAAGATAGCAAGAACTGAATAGTAAGATTAAGCTCCAAGAATAACTAAATACAATTTGTTGCAAGTATACCTCAATCAAGAGAGACAAGATAGCTACTGGTAGTAATTCTTCTGATAAGAGAATTGTGGACCAAGTTGATTTACTTCTTTATCATAGATTAATTGGGTAGAACATTAGACTTAAGGATACTTAATCCTCATATACTCTGAATTGAATATATGCTTCATCCTTGTATTCAGATACTGGAATTTGAATACAGCCTTATGAAATAGCCGTAGATTAACCATCCAATGAGTTAGTTTAATTTGAATTTTCAAAAAATTGAATAACTTTCTATTCAATTACTATCACATTATAATAGTTAAACAAATAAATTTACTTTCAGATATTGGATATTATAATAATATTATAAAAAACTAATAAGCTAGATTGCATATTATAAGAATATTTTATAAGGAGCATTACTACAGATAAACAAGAGTTATATCTATAGTGTCACAAACGGTGACTAGCAAGATAGGTTTTCACATGACTCGCATTTACGAGTCATAGGGTTTAGTATTTCACATGACTACGCGATAGCGTGTCATTCCTTTGTTATGATTGGTTTATTGTTTTTGACATGACTCACGATTGTGGTCATATGATTATGACTTTCGCACATGACTCATAGTTATGAGTCATGGGTTTCACGCATGTGACGCGAGTTGCGCACATGATAGGTTTATTGTGTTTTGATTGGTTAGTTGTTATTGCGCAGTGGCTCATAGTAGTCAGCTGATGGATTTCACACTATGACTCAATATGAGTCATAGGGGCGCGTGATGCGAAGGATGAGTCATGAGTTGCGGAAGAACGGGTATAAAAAGAGGACCCTTATGGCCTCTTGGTTGACACGAACCATCTCCTCTACACCTCCGGCGATTGAAATCTCAACACCATGGGAAATCATCGTCACTTTCCACCTCCCGCACTCTGAGTGAGCTGCACCCCCCCTATGATAGATTCGGACTTGGGCGCCCGTTTCTTAGGTCCTGGCCCATTCCTCCTTTCGCTTTTGTTTTGCTTCTTCGCTTAACATTTGCACGGTCGGCAACACCCTCGCGTCCATGTTACAGACGGCTGGGATCACGGTTCGCAGTAAGAGAAAACTTTTCACCAGGCTACGGTCGATTTCTCTACTCTCTTTCGATTACGTTTCGCTCGAGGCTGCCTAGTCAGACACGCACACGTTTCCGATAGTTCCTACGATACTTGGGTCTACCCTTCCTCCTCTTTTCTCGGTCTCGTCCCGTTGCTCGGTTACAGCTACACTTCCCCTCTTTTTGGCTGGTACCCTACTACTGCTTGGCTTTCGCCCCCCGCGGCTGTCCACGGTCGCATCCTCGGTTACGCTCGGTCGTGGTATTGCACTGCCTCCTCGATCGATGTCAATGCCTTGGCCCGGAGTAATGTCGGCCGCCGACTTTATATTTAGTTATTAGGCTGCCCCTACGGAGATGTTGTTTTATTCTTTTGTGGGTTTCTGAGTAGTGGAGTTTCCTTTATTTCCCACGTGGGCGGGCTTTCTTTTGTAGTCCTTTCGTATGTTCAGGGGAGTTTCTGAAGGGTTTTCTGCGTCTTCCTGCTTGCTCGCTGAGAGTATTTTGTTTTACTTTTTTGAGGGCGAGATCTGCGGTTGGGCCCATACCATAGGGTCTTGGGGGCGTAGCTTTGATCCCATGAGGGAGAGACGCGTGGGTTTTTCTTGGCCATAGCTAGCGCTGCATGTCTGGTTTTTTCCCGGTAGTTGTACGAATAAAATGCAAAATTGAGATAAAAAAAAAAAAAAAAAAAATGGCCTCTTGGTTGACACACACCTCCGGCGATTGAAATCTCAACACCACGAGAAATCATCGTCAACATCCACCTCCCGCACTCCCAGTGAGCTGCAACTCCCTATGATAGATTTGGACTTGGGCACCCGTTTCTTAGGGCCTGTCCCGGCATCCTCTCAAGTCTTTGTTTCGCGTATTCTCCTGGCTTCTTCACAGTTGTCTCGCGTCCTCGCTTAGCATCTACACGGTCGGCAACCCCTCGTCATACCTGCGTTTCGTCGTTTAGCTTCGGGCAATCGGTGAAGTAGTGGCACTGGTGGCCTCGCTTTCTGGTATAGCACTCTCTCCTGAACGTCTCGGTCGGTACGGTCGCATCGCGAAAAATCGTGACCCCTTGGTGGTCCTCGTCTCCCGCGTCACTGTCCTGGGTTTACCCCTCCTCTCCTCCGCTTGGTTTCGTCCCGTGGCTCGGTTACAGCCAACACCCCCCCGCACACCGTCGGCCTATCTTTAGGCCGGCGCACCACCCCCCTCACGCTCGGCGGCCTGCGCCACCGGCACCTTCCCGCCACTTGCGCCTCAGACTCGTGGACTCCCTCGGCTCCCCCCGCCACACACTTTCCCATTAGCCCCGACTGCCTGGCCTTCATGGCCCCGGTATTATTACCCTCGAGTTATGGCTACGGATCTTTGGTTTTCTCCTTGGGATCGGCAAACGTTCTTGGTGACGGATGGGCTTTCTCTTGGTTTAATTTCCTACGGGTTTTGGCATTTTTGGTTTTGTTCACTGTCGGGTTGTTTCTTGGGTTTTTCAGTAGATGTTTTTGGTTCTTGTGGTTTTCATGTATTATATTTTTTGTTGCTGTATTCAGCGCCCGGGCGCTTGGTGCGGGTTTTAGACCAGGGGCTTTGCCCCACGGTTTCCACCGCCTCGACGAAGGGCTGGACTGTAGTGGAGGTTTGTTGCGGCCATATCCCTTGTGGATTCGTGTTATTTTTGTACCTTAAAACAAAATCTAAAATATGATAAAAAAAAAAAAAAAAAAAAAGGCCTCTTGGTTGACACAAACCATCTCCTCTACACCTCCGGCGATTGAAATCTCAACACCATGAGAAATCATCGTCGGTTGGTCCCCCCCTCTCCCCTCTTCTGATGGCCTCGCTGCCTAGGAGGGTGATGCTCCGGTCTCCTCGCTCCTCCCTCTGATTCCCTTCTGATGGCTTAGGTATCTGGGTGCCTTCGTCTAGGGGTTTCATGCTCTCCCCCCTCTCTCTCCGCACCTGCTTCGTTGCCCTCGCTTAGCACTTGCACGGTCGACAACCCCTTCGCCTCGTCTTAGGCATAGCGCAGCTTCAGGTTATCGGTGAACTAGTGGCCCTGGTGGCTCTGTTCTCTGGTATTGCACTATCTCCTGAGCGCTACGGTCGGTACGGTTGCATTGTCGAAAAATTGTGATCCCTTGGTGGTCCTTTGCCTCGTACTTCTCGGTGTTGGGTCTACCCCTCCTTCCTCGCCGCCCGGTCTCGTCCCGTTGCTCGGTTACAGCTACACCGCGTTCTTTGGCTGGCACCCTACTGCTCTCCTCCCTCGGCTCTGTGCCCCTATGATGGTCTTGACTCTGTCTTGTTCCTAGAGGATTTCAGCCTTCCGCCTCTGACTTCGCCCCTCAGGGGGTGGGGTCATGCATCCCTTCTAGTCCGGGTTCCGGTGACCACCGGATCTCGCTCCTTACGCCACACATCTCCGCCGCGCCGGCTCAGTTATATGGATCTCCCTCTGGTCCTCGCCTCGACTCTTCGCTTTTGGGCTATATGCTCCGGTCACTACTGGCCCTCGTGTTATGATCGTTGTGGGTTGGTTCATCCGCCTTTTTGTCTATGGGGTTGGGATTTCGGTGGGCGTGAAGTTTTCTTTGTTTGGTTCATAGGTTTCTCACTGTCGTTTTGGGGCTTTTCTTTGGGGTAGACGTCTGTGGAGGTTTTTGGTTCGATGTTTTCAGGCTTTTGTTTCTCTCGTAGTTTTTACCAGTAGTACCGGGCTTTCGCTTTCTACCTCTATTCAAAGTAGTTTAGGTTAGTCGGGCAGGGTCAGATGGTTTTAGTGAGCGGGGCAGGGGATGGACTGTAGTTGAAGGTTTTTTGTCTACATCGGCGATGAGCTGGAGCGACTTTGTACCTAGATAGCTGCCGGCTTAGCAAACAAATATAAACGGGAGATAAAAAAAACAAAAAAAACAAAACAAAAAAAAGGCCTCTTGGTTGAGCCACAAACCATCTCCTCTACACCTCCGGCGATTGAAATCTCAACACCACGAGAAATCATCGTCAACATCCACCTCCCGAACTCTTATTGAGCTGCACCCCCTCTATGATAGATTCGGACTTGGGCACCTGTTTCTTAGGACCCGTCCCATACTCCTTTTAGTATTTGTTTCGTGACCTCGCTTGGCTTCCTCACAGTTGTCTTGTGTCCTCACTTAGCATCTACACAGTCGGCAACCCCTTTTCATACCAGTATGTCGTCGTCAGCTTCGGGCGATCTGTGAAGTGGTGGCACCGGTGGCCTTGCTTTCTGGTATTGCACTCTCTCCTGAACGCTTCAGTCGGTACGGTCGCATCGCGAAAAATCGTGACCTCTTGGTGGTCTTCGGCGCCCGCGTCGCTGTCCTGGGTTTACCCCTCCTCTCCTCCGCTCGGTCTCGTCCCGTGGCTCGGTCATAGCCAAACATCCTCTCATTAGCTGGCACCCTTACTGCCTCTTCCCCTGGGTCATCCCCTTCCCCGTGGCTCAGCTCGGCCACAGCTCTCGGTTACGCTTGGTCATGGTATTGCACTGCCTCCTTGAACGATATCAAACACCTTGGGTTACGGAGTAATGTGATAGATTTGCTTTGTTTTAGCATTTACTGTCCCCCCGTTCTGTGTTCTGTAGTTTTTGGCTGAATTTTCACGGTCGGGTTTCTGTTAGAGTACTCTGGGATATTAATGTGGTTTCTTTTATTTTACGTCAAGGGGGAGTTTTCGGGTCCGGTTTTCCTGTCGTTTCCTGCCTGTCGTGTTTGGTGATTTATTTCTGTTGTCTACTTGGCCGATAGGGGTATTTTGTCTTCGCGGCGGGATCATGCGGTTGGTTCTATACCAGAGGCACTTGGGATGATGGCTTTTTCCGGTGGTCCGAGGAGGATTTCTTTGGGGTTTTTTCCTTACCATAGCTTACCGGTCTATGTAGCCTTTTGTACCCCGTAGTTGATAATCAAAAGCGCATGATATAAAAACAAAAAAGGCCTCTTGGTTGAGAGTTCTTCATGCAACCATCTAAGCTATTTTCCTACAATATACTTTATCTTTACTATACTACCGGGCCGAGGACATAGTGTCTCTCACAAGCTTAGCGATATATCGTACGAGACAGGAGTCTGTATACTCAGCTGTCGTTGTTCGTACGAACTCAAGATAGTGTGGTCACTATCGAGAAGAGGGTTACCTGCTGCAAGTATCGCCCGAAGGGAAGAGGATTGTAATATATAGACAAAATTCAAAATATATATCAACTAAACTATATAACTAGCCCTTGCCATAATGATATGTTGCTATCATGCCAGTCTTACTACTGCATGATTTTCCAAATATCTAATTGCAAAATCTTACCCTTTTTACTTTATAGAACAATAATATTATTAAAATTTCTTAAAGCCTTTAAAATCATCTAAAATTACCATATTAGTTTATACCTATCATAGTTTACTGCTAGCAATAATAATTGTAGATAAAGAGCACCTCTCATTATATTATATTAGTTTTCTATAAAAAAGAGTACAATGTCTAAACATAGCAATATAGTCTTAGCCCTTAGCGATAGTGCAGTAAGAAGAGTAAATTCTTTCCCAGAAACCTTGGATAATTGCCTGCACTATCTCTTGGGCCGGTAAGGCATTGAAACTTTCATGGCACCCCTGTCAATGTTTGAGGCATGGCTGACCAAGGGTCCTATCATAATACCTAAAACTTCACAGATGTGTCAACCTCCAACCCTAGCTAATACCAACTATACGGTCACCCCTACGCTAGTATCATTGGACAGCACCGCGGTTGTAGTCCAAATGACCCTTAGTCATTCATGTCTCAAACATTCACAGGGGTGGCATCAAAATTTTCAATGTCCCCCCTCTCCAGGAGATAGCCCGATTTTACCCGTTCCGTATTGCTCTTTGATCAGAAGAGAAAAAAGTTCCTGACCTTACCAGCAAAAGCAGGCGGGGTTCAATTATTCGGGTTTTTACAGTACCACCCGCCAAGATTCCAGATTTCTTCCCCTCCCCTACTTTCCCCTACCTCGCCTTACATTAGCTAACTAACCCCCACGACACTCTCTTCAACCCCTGAGAACATGGACGAAGGTAGGGGGGAGAAACGATGCCCACCTGAGATACCCTACCGGTACCCCACAGTGATGATCGGGTGCCGGTTGGTATGTAAGGCAACAAGAAAGGGAGGATATCATGTGCGCGTTGCTACATTAAGAAGGAAGGCAAGGACGGATAAATTATTTTTGTGTCAAGTTATTGGAGGATAGTACCGTACCCACTTCAGTGTCTCGTCAGTCTTGTGAAGGACGAACGATCTTGGCGCTGGCAGATGGTACAAGTATTATGTCTAGAATGTGTACCGGTGCTGGGTACGGGTATTTAGTTTACCCACTATGTAAGTACGGTATGGTCTGAATATACCTGCCGGCACTCTGCCATCGTGATTGTTCCCACCGGTTATTGTGCTATCACGATCTCTAGACTATGAGCGGAACTCCCCCTCCCGAAAACGGTAAATAGGCACAAGACCAATTCAAACTCCATAACGAGAAAAAGCCTCGGAGCATCAACACTTCCGGCACAAATCATACAAGGACGCACGCGCGCAGGCTACTCTCGATAGTGAAGATTTACATATATAGGTCAACCGGCAGGTCGAGGCCGTCGGCACGAGCGACTGCCGCACTAGTGGTACATAAACTCTAATGAATACTCTATCCTTATTCGAGCCAATATGTCGTGGAGCAAATAAGGTGTCACACTATGAAGAAAACACTGCACATTAATCCCTCTTCTTGAACATCCTCTGTCGTACCGTTGTGGGACCTGTTTATAGACCGCGCGGGCGAACTTGAGGACACAAGAAAACGACCCCCCCTCGTTTTCCATACAAAATGAACAAGCTCAGCTGACCACCACAAAGGTGGACAACAAATTTTATTCTTCAGAAAGTAATTAATGGAAGAGAATCACAGGAAATTTGACATATAAAATCGCCAATTTTTTTCACCTGACCAGCCATTGGCATTGAGTGGAAATCCCATACAAATTGACTGTCCCGGCGGTGTTTTTTGGCCCTTCTTTTAGAACTCTAGTACTCTGAATTCCTAGCATGTTTTCTGTAGCCTGATGTTCAATTATGTGAACCTCTATATCAACCTGTACTAAAAAAATAGCTGGACTCTTCTGGTGTTATGGTGGTAAGTAGGTACCTTTTGAAGATGAGCATTTTACATGGAAAACCCGATGGATGTCGGTTTATTTTGTTAAGATCATACTGTGCAATACATTACGGTCAATTGCCTTGACGGCCCTGATAGCACGGCCTTCACGGATTTACAGACCTCTTTACCCTATATCAATCATCAAAATGGAAGGCCCCCCTAAATAGACTATGATATTATACCTCACAGGAGCAGTCCTCATTGTGTGAAGGTTAGGTTTGCGAGGGTAATTAGGGTATCATACCGTAGTCTAGGGCAAAGTTTGTTGTCGTCCGATGCTTGGCAAAGACTGCCAAGACACTTGCATGGAATATTTGGTTGAGCCTCACTTTTTCTTTTGATGTTAGCGTTGGGAAAACAAACCCCACCTCCAATGGAGCACTGGTAAGGCACAGTACCCAAGTACACCAACGAACCCGTGGTTGTCTAAGGGTTCCCTCAATTTCGTTTGGGGTTTGACCGTCAACACCGCATTTCACCACATAGGGACGGAATTCGCGGGCGACCGATTAAGGGGCTTGCTACGCAATTGACTCCATAAGATTCACGGGATCCGCTTCACGTCCGGAGGGTGCTTGGCACTGCGGAGGATTCTATAATACACTGGCCAACGACGTCAACAACACGGTGGTTGACACGGAGGTGGGGTTTATCGGTGATAGATTAGAGTGTTTTGTGGCTACGAGAGGGGCAGACAGGATCAAGGGGTTTTGCTGTGACCTGCCTCGGGGGTTTCCCGCTATCAAGTTAGAGGTTGAGGGGGACATGAAATCCTAACTCCCGGCCTTCTTCATCACTTTGGACCCAAACAAACAAGCTAGTCTCCGATACAAATTCTTCAATCATCACGACTTCTACCACAGCCAAAATGACCTCGGCAGACCAATACATCGACTACCCAACCCTTCTCTCCCCGACCTTCTCCCCAACGACCTTCTCAAGCACACTAATCTCGCAAACCAATCACCCGCACGAGCCATTAGATCTCACAACCCCTCTCTCACGCGTCCTCTTCGACCTCCAGGAAATCGACACAACCCTGCACACCTTAACTACCACCTCCTCTGCCTTACTACTAACGCACACTGCCACGACGACTCGCGCTTCGTCGACCCTGCTCGCAGCTGTCACGGCGCAAACGGCCATGCTGAACACGGCGTACGAGCGGCTGCGCCGCGAGGTCATTGACCGCGGCGACCGCGCAGAGGAGGTGGTTCGCGTCGTTCAGAACCTACACGCGACGACAAGAGTGTTGCGGGAAATTAGTCGTGGTGTGGTGCTTGCTCGGCAGGTGGAGCGGCAGGTGGCGGATTTGGAGGGTGGGGAGTGGAGTGCTATGGTTCGGTGCTGCTTTAGCTTACTGGAGTTGGGGAGGCTGTTGGAGCAGGGAGATGCGCTGATGGAAGTCGACCTCGCGAGGTCGCTGAATGAAAGGGTTTACCAACCCACGCGGTCGAATATCGTTTCCCGAGCGAAGGAGATAATCACTACATTTTCACTCCTCACCCAAGACACTCCGACCCCCTCTTCTACTTCTACCACCTCTACCACCTCTACACCCACACCCAGTGCCATCTTCACAACCCTTTCCTCCGCCTCTCCAGCCCTCCGCCAAAAACTCTCCAGCACCCTCCAATCCCTCTCCCTCCTCTCGCCCTCAGATCTACATACATCAATTCGCACCCTCCTACAAACCCACATAACCGCCAGCACCACCCTCCTCACGCGCGCCCTAACCTCGTTAACCACGCTCGACCGCGCCCTCGCCGAAGTCTCCTTGCGCAGCCTCTCTGTTGCTGCTGTCGAGGGCTACCTCGACGGCGTTGGCCTCGCGCAGGCCGTACTCGCCCGACTCGATATGCGCCGCCTAACGACAGGGTTTTGGCGTGGCGTGGCGGCGGGTTGGGAGCCGAGGGTCAAAGATGTTGTGGTTAGGGGGGGTGCTGGCGCGAGAATATTGAAGGCGGGCAAGGAGAGGGTACGAGAGGGGGTTAGGGCCTGTGTTCTTAGGGGTATGGGTATGGAAGGGGGAGGAGAAGAAGGGGAGGGGGGGTTTGAGGTTGCGGTTATGGTTGGGGCGCTGGGGAGTTTGGGGCGATGACGGGGATATCAGACTCAGCGTCACGCTCGATCACTCGTGGATTGGAGCTGGGAATTTGAAATTGGAGATTGTACATATGTGTATCTCTAGCTATTATAGTTACTACATGTTCTCGATAGAAGCGCTTGTGATCCGAAACGTGTTTAATTGTGATTGTGCAATAGAAGGTGGGGCTGATTTTACTACTTTCCAAAATATAGTTCTTGGGCATGATCTATTGCTGGTCGCCTATTGTACGGTACTCGTACTATACCTAGTTCCAACATAGCAAAACTACAACCAAGATCCTAAAAACAAAAGCAAAAATGAGTAATTCGAGTCTACCGTTCTACCTCTCTAGCGAATAGCCACTAAATCATACATTCAATTCCCGCTAGCGGAGAAACCTAACTTAGGGATTAAGGTTCCATCCACCACTCACCCTATCGATGAAATGGACCTGTGAAATATCCTACTCTAGAATCACTAGAGTACAGTAAAAGAACTTGGGGAATTCAATTCAAGTTCTATAGCGTATATTCCATAATTATAATTAGATGAGCTCCTCAGTTCATAGGGAGGGAGGGAGGGAGGGGTGAGGCAAGATAAGTATTTCGACGTTTTTTTTTTCTTTTTCTTTCTTCCTAATCTTTGAAGGTAGTAGTAATTGGGAGGTGTAGTACTAATAGCCATGCAGTACCAGAGCAGTGTTTCTCTCCCGGGTCTTGATATAATCTACTCATAGAGGGGGAGCGTGTTTCGGGCGCGAGGGATGAGAAATGAGTGTGTAAAAATTCCGGAGCCATGATTCGATCTGTTTTTCTTACGAAGGGTAGAGAGAGTATCATACTATTGAATCTTGGTGGTATCGTAGGAGGGATGTGCTTGTAGGTGGACGGGAAGGTACAGTATGTATTATGCGGTGGGTGACATCATAAATAGGTACTGTTCTATTACACAACTTGACTTGAGTAGGGAGGTGAAGTAGTGGATTTTGGAATTGTAGATGAGTAGGTAAACATTGGTGTACGTGACTGGCAGTTTGGTTGTTTGTGCTGTGCTCAGCCGAGTTATGATCTCTTTTTTTTTTATTCTGAAACTCCCTCTAGGCGTACTATGTGTTGGTAGATTTTGAGCTAACTAGTCTAGTAGATTACAGTTCGCCTAGTTCTTCTCGAATTGCTTTTTGTCGTCTTGGAAGTTGCCTCCTCCTGAGTTGGCCTACTGTATATACCATAGCATAGGTAATTCTCCTCCGAATGTTTTTCTCTAGATGTTGAGAGGTATAGTTTAGTTTAGTTTAGCGTTCTGAACAAAACAATGATATATATATATATATATATACCTAACTATATCCATTCTATTTTTGTTTTCCTCTAGGGACCGTTTCAAAAACTTGCTGTTGATGTTATATTAACAACTAGCACTCACGGCACCCTAAGTTAGTGCTAACAATTCAATCATACCATCTATGGACCGATATTACCATCCAGGCACGGCTAAATACACCCATCGAGGAAACAGGACTGCCAGGGTACCTAAAACCCACCTATCTATACTATACAAAATCCCAAAACGAAGGTACTGTACTCCTTCCAGTATCCTCTCAAAATGCAGTGCTATTATCCAAATCTAATCTTAACACTCATTACTAAATAAAACTCACGACTTTCTTTTTTTATTATCATATTCATAACTTTGTTTATCATACCATCTATCTAATTTATCTATCTACTCTACTTATTGTATCATACTAGAAGAATTAAATGTTATTACAAGTATAATAATAATTATTATCAGCTTTCTTCGTCAAGTAATGACTAACTTAATTTAGACTATATATATCAACAGAGGCAAAGAACTCGCTCATTACTGTACACTACCATATACTACTCTTCACTAACCCTCTCACCTATTAAAGTATACCAACTACTAAACTAAAACCTCATAAAACAACCCACCCACAGTCCAGAAATCCCCACCCACCCTCCCGAAAATCCCCACCTCTTGTATGATAGTATGAACATATATCAAGCACTCTAGCGCCAACCTACTTTTACACAATACCCATTCAGCCCGCTAACTTATCATGTCATTACGATAGGAAATATAAAACTCTGGATTACCCCCCCGCTAACTTACAGCCCAACACCCCACGATCTTTGGGAACAACCAAGAAATACTGGGTAAGTGAGTATAGTAGGTTGGGACAAGGCAAGCGATACTACAAGGTAGTGTGGGGAAAGGGGAAAAAGAGTAAGAGTAGGAATCAAAAGCCAACCCGGTACGTTGGTAACCTGTCTTGATTCCCAAGATAGGAGTCTCGTTATTGGGTGTTGGGGGGAGAGTGAGCCATGGGCTGCTAGGGTCCGGAAGAGGGGCGATTTGAACGATACTTCAAAGGCTTTAAACGGATTCAATGATCGTTCCTAACCCTGGGTTTATCATCTCGCGCGGGAGGATCTCTGGATTTTTATTTTTATTTTTAGAATTTTTTTTTTTTTTTGCATATTTGGTACCTACAGATCTATTGGCCATAATGATGAAGAAATAGTAATTATATAGCTACCGGTAGGCTCCTATGTTCTGGCTTGAACGCTTGCACTGGCATACTCGAGTAGTGCCAGTAATGCCACAACAGAGGAAACGCAGTCAACTTGTTATTGATCGCACGACTGACATGACAAATATGAGACATGTCTCACAAAGACTTCTGCCAGAGGATATGCTGCTGCGCCTTTTGACAAACCTCCCTCATAGCCTCTCCACCTCTCTCCGACCCTGCATCTAAGATATCTCAAAACAAACATTAAAACGCTAGATGAAAGAGAAAAAGATAAAAACGACACCCTCACCCCCCTTGAGCATCACAGCATCCCACCATGTTTCCAACTCCCTACACAATAATCCCCAACTCCCTCGGCTTCACTGTCCCAACCAGCAACTCCACACACTCAATCACGTTCTCGGGCTCAAGCAGATGATAACTAGCCTCGGTCGGCTTCGACGATGGACCAACAGTAACAGTGAACAACCTTTCCTTGGGCAAGTTTGATTGCTGGAGCGCGCGAAACATATCTACTCCCCCACAACCATTAGCCTCCCTCTCACACTTTCAAGAATCACCGGAATGAAGCGTACCTTCATCAGTAGTATCATCGCCCGCACAAAACACCATAGTAGGTGTGCTCTTTGCTTCAGCAACTAATTTCCTAGCTATCTCGCCTTTGTTGACGAAGCGCGGACGGACTTCCAGGTTTGCTTTACCAGTTATCACTTCCACGGGGTAGCCTCGCTCTTTCATCACCGATTCCAGTTCTGTCAAGCACTCCTTCGCTTGAGATTCGCCGAGTTGCTGGTCAGAGAGACGGTAGTGCCAGGTTATCGCTACGTTTTTGGGTTCAACAAAGGAACCTATATCCACTTCCATTAATTTTCTTCTTCAATAAGTCGGAGGAGGGTTTTACCAGGCGTGCGTTCGGTATACCGGTTGAATATGTCAATACACGAAGCGCTCCATGACATGTCCATGGTCTCCGTCAGGTTGATCCATTTGTCGGAACCCGGTTCGCGTATGAAGCAGCCGTGTTCGGCACTGAGGCCCAACTGGCTGATGGGGCCGAGCCACTTTTCTAGGAACGCTTGGTCACGGCCAGAGATTATCCAGACTCTGTTCCCTTCTTGCTGCGCGAGCTTCTTGATGCACCTGGCGGCTTTGTCGGAGGGCGTGGCCTGCTCCGGATCGTTGACGATGCGGGTTAATGTGCCGTCGTAGTCGAACATGAAGATCCGCTCGCCGACTTTCCCTGTCTTCAAGTCCTTCTCTGTTTCATTGTACGTGGTGTATAATCTCTTTTTGTCGAGAGCGGGTGTGAGCGGGTGATTCTGGCTGTAAGTGAGCTCCATGGTGAGTTTTCTGAGGAAGGCGCTGTTCCACGATTGTACTGTGTTTGTGATTACGTATTTGTAGAGTTTGCTTTGAAGTTTGCTCTTCTCGGCGGGGGTTAGTGTAAGACAGGTTGCGATTGCGTCTGCCACGCCCCTGGTGTTGGTTGGGTTCACAATCACTGCATCTGTGAGGCTCTCGGCGGTTCCCGTGAACTCTGACAGGATCACAGGTCCATGTGTCTCCTGCTGACAGATGATGTATTCCAACGAGGTGGTATTCATTCCATCACGAACAGAAGTAGTCAATCCCAGATCGGCGACACGGAGGAGTGCAAAGTACTCGTCCGGCTCGAGGTATTGTGGATAGTGGTGCACTGGTGAATAATGCAGAGATCCATACTTTCCGTTGATGTGAGAGACTAGTTCAGCGACTTGGTGCTCGATGGTCGAGGATTGGGAAAGCGATGACGGGGAAGTTACTTGTATTAATACAACCTTCGATCCAACGTTAGATGCTATTTCCCAATCTACTACTCAACAATTGGAATGTGGAATGTGACCCTACTCGACCAATGAATTCCGGGTACCTCTCCAGGAGCATTTCGAAAGCCCTCAGCTTCTGCACCACTCCGCGAACACTATCGAGCCTATCCCTACCAACAATAATGTGCATACCCTCATACGCCTTTCTAATAATCTCCATCTTGGCCGCGACATTGGGCCCCTTCGCTGATTTGAGGACTTTATCCGCATCAATCCCAATCGGCAAGGCCTCGACTGCACAATGCGCACCAAATGCATCAACTCCTGTGGTCCTCCCGTTCGAGCTCTCTGTTAAATTCAACAATCTCTTACAGCACATGATGAAATGGAGCTTGTAAGTTTCCGACTGAAAGGCGACCATGTTTGAAGCAAGCATTCCTGCGAGAACTGGCTTTCTTCTTGGGAGGACGCGGAATATCTCGCTCGCCGGCCAAGGAGCGTGAACAAATAATCCAATATAGGCATTCTTGCCAAGGCGTTGGCGCAGAAGCTCCGGGAGAATAAGTAGGTGGTAGTCGTGAATCCAAATAATGTCTCCCTCTTTATAAACTTTCAGAATTGCGTCTGCGAAGGCATTGTTAAAGAGACAGTAATCGCGCCACCAAGCTCTCTCCTCCAGAGCAGCTTCCTCCTTTGACGAAACGTGCTGAGGAAGTATGTAGTGAAACAATGGCCAAATCACTGTCTTCAAGTTAGCATCTATACTATTTACAATGTCCGTCTAAAGGCAAATACCTCTCTCGGCATAGTCCCTCCACCGATCAACCCCAGCAATGGGCAATCCCTTCTTGTCATCACCTAACCAAACAGGCTTGATATCACCCCATCCATTCTCCTTACCCTTCTCAGCAAGCGCTGTCTCAGCGGCTTCCTTATCCCCTGTGCTAATCCTGATTATTTCATCCTCCTCCTTCTTCCCGTACGCCCACTTCATGGTCATCCTATCCCCCCCATTGTCGATCACAGGAACAGGCGGAGGGACATGATAACTCTTAGTTCTCCCCAACCCTCCAGCCCCAATCATACCTCCAGACGCCATGCCGCCACCAACCTCCGCACTCATCTCCCCCTTGAGTTCCTGAACCTCTCCGGCCCAGCCAACGAGTACCTTCTCCCAGCCACCATCGCTGAGCCTCTTGAGAGAGTCATAGAGGGCGGAAGATCCTCTTCGATTGCCAACCTTCCACGGTCCCCCATGACGATATCCAAGTGTGTAGGGTAAGAAGCACGCAGCAGAGATGACACGACCAGCGAGAGGCAATCCTTGCGGAGCATCTGTAGGAGCAAACGTCTTTGCAATTAGCGTTTCGTTCGCGAGTGGGGATGGCACTTGTGGTTTGTTTGAAGTGAAGGAGAGAATTCGCTGTGTTAGCAGTGCCTCAAGAGGCGGCGCACTAGTAGAGCTATCCCTCATGTTTTTTGATATCTTGATCGAATTAAGGGAAGTTAAAGAGGAACAAGAGTGAAAATGGGGGAAAACGGAGGGGAGAAAGAATGGAGGAGGAAAAAAGGAAAGAGGGATAGAGGGGCAGAAGTTACGTCATTATGCTCTCACGACCCTGCTCCCTAACTCTTACACTTCCGGTCACTCGCTAAATTAAGTTTGCTTCTCATGCACCCATTCTCTGGCAAGTTTACTCGCCAACTAACTCCCGGCAAATCCATACTGTAATTTCTTCGTTCCGGCCATTGCTACAATTCCTCTTTAGCATCCATACAACCAACAAATCAAGACACGTTAGGCCACTCCACTGACCCCCCATCGTACCTGCGGCGATATTTCCCAGCCAGGGCAGCGACTTAAACTATCGAAACCTCAGCCCTCCTAGAAGTGCGAGAAAGCAGTGAGAATGAAGGAAGGTCCTCACTATTTCAACACAGAATTTTATCTGAGCAATTGAATTGTTCTACAAATGAGCATCAAGTATCAATCCTAGCCTACGTGTACGCTCGTGTGATAATTTGACTTTTATTTTCCTACCCGCCTGCTCCGCGGGTGGTAAAGCCCTTCTCACTAGCCTGATGGAACGAAAAAGCTAAGGAAAGGGAGGGAATAAACAATGGCAGGATGGTAGGGGAATCGCCGAGATACGAAACGAGGATCACGAATCCATCGGTATAATCAGTCGAGGAAAACATACAACACGCAAACATCACTCCCAAAGAAAAAAACAAAGCCTAAGGTTTCAAATATTTGGGGCATTGAATCCAATGTTCCCTCTACCGCATAATCTCCTCATAGATAAGCCCTGGAGAGGGGGGGGGGGAAGTTAGCTTCAACATCGCCCTCCTGAAGAATACCAAGGAAACAGAGCTTACCCTTCAACTGCTCTTTGCTCAACTCATCCTTTCTTCTATCAAAGTCAAAAAACTCATCGGGAATTGGCGGTGCGGTAGGCTCGTCCTCAGGGTCATGGTAAGGCTCAAGGTAAGGGTGCTTCAAAGCATCCTCGACAGTAATCCTTTTTGCAGGGTTAAACGCCAATAGTTTCTCTAATAGATCAAGGGCCGAGACGGATGTCTTGGGGAACATTGCGGAGAACGGGATTCTTTTCTTGAACGGAAGTGAGCGAATGTATTCACGCGCACGGCGGGATTTGATTCCGTAGTAATCCTCCATGGTAGGTGTTCCAAGGACATCCAAAATCAAAGTGAGTTGATGATGATCTGCCAAACCACTGTTAAGGCTCTTCTCAAACAAATAGGATAAGGTATCACTTACAATCCTTTCCCGGGAAGAGAGGTTTTCCACTCAGCATTTCTGCCAAAATACAACCCACACTCCAAACATCAATAGCCTTGGTGTATTCCTTGAAGGTCAACATAATCTCTGGAGCTCTGTACCATCTCGTAGCAACGTATTCAGTCATAAACCCGGAGTTATCTTCAGTGCTGGCAGCAGATCGAGCAAGTCCAAAATCACAAACCTTCAAATCGCAGTTTGCGTTGAGCAACAGATTCGAAGGTTTGAGATCTCTGTGCAAAACATTGGCTGAATGCATGGCTTTCAGTGCACGTAGGGTCTGGTAAATGAAGTACTGGCAGTGGTCATCCGAAAGATCTTGCGTACGAATCACACGATGCATATCAGTTTCCATAAGTTCCTATTCCACATTACCGGTCAGCAGGGGCAAGCTACTACCCGTCAGTCATATGGGTCGCAAACCTGGATGAGATAGACTTCTGTAAAGGTCTCATAGTTCCTTGGCTTCTGAATATCCAGAATACTGATAATATTCTCATGATTGAAGTATCTCAACAACTTCATCTCGCGAAGAGTCCTCAAACAGAACATACTATGATCGAATGGAGTAATCTTCTTAATTGCAACCTTTTGGCCAGAAGGTTTGTGAAGTGCCGAGCTAGTCGGGCAATCAGCATCTCCACTGGATCGGATAAAGTATAAAAAACATACCACACTACCCCGTAAGCTCCTTCGCCGACAACATCCTGGATCTCATACTGATCGCTGACATTGAAGGAAATTTTTCTTGAAGAGGAATTATGTCTAGACATTGTTCTTTTGTTGTTCTTCGCAAATGCCGGTTCACGAAGTCTTATAATGGGAGAGAATGCGGAGGGGGGGAAAGCGAGAATGCAGTAAGAACTATCTTTTGTTAAAGGGGAGGATGGGGCAGATATAAAGACGGAGAGAATAGTTCCGGAAGCGAGCCTAGCGCTAGGAGAATCTGAGGCAGGACAGGACCTCTAATGCACAAGCACAGGTTCCAGTATGTCAGCTTCCTGAAATTGCGTAAGGATTTATAGGTGAGGAGTCGAGTAGGGAGGGAAGCGTTGATAGGTTCGGGTAAGAACAGACGAATGAACAGCAACTTACAAAATAAGAAGGACGTCCCTGTCAAATAAGAAGTGCTCTAGTTATAAAGTCAGAAACCAATAAAGGAACGGAGATCCCTCTGAGAGGTTACGGACAAAGCGGGTTGAGGAGAATGGAGTGGGAGAGGAAAGGGGAGGAAGAAGGAAGAAAGAAGTGAGGATGGGAGACGGAAGGGGAGGGAGGTGGAGGAAGTAATAGCAAGCGGAGGGTGAGAGCTCAGTCGAAGCGGATCCCGATAGCGGGGCCTGTTCATGGCGCAGACTGAGGGGTTCATGTTTACTCAATAACAGGAGCCACCAAACCCCACAATTTCATAGCACCCGAAAAAGGAAGGGGGGGGGGACTCAGGAGGGAAAAATCGATTGATCGAATGAATGAATGAAATAACGAGAGGAAAGTTGTAATCCGGCGGTAAATGATGAGAGAGGCTCTTCAAGATATGTGACGCGCGTGTGGAATGGAAAGTAAGGATAGTAGAAGGAGAAACAAACCGTGGATTGAAGATGTGAAGGTTAGTGTAAACTGTTATGCTGGTAGTAGTAGAATATTGGGTGCGTTTGGCTAGACCGGAGGAAAGCAGTGTTAGGATAGGATAGCGGGGGTGTCGATACCCTTCCTCCCTTTGTTCTGTGGGCAGGCCTCCCTCTTTTGGGAATCGGGTTTGTCTCGGCTATCTGCCTCTGTCACGCTCAGCCTTTACTTCGGAAGCAGTCCGGTAGAAAAGAGGGAGGAAGTGTCTACAACTTGGTAATCGCCAATCGCCGGAGTATTAGAGAGAAAGCCGGTAAGGAAATAACCCTAGCATGAAAGGATTAAGGATTTAAGAGATGAAGTATTGAGGGCCCACCTCAAGCTCCTCAGCTTCGTTGTCGACTGTAAATTTGTTGCTAGTTGTTTCGCGTATATAGCTTTCGTCGTCCTCGTGGCTTCGTTCGCTGGCGTTGTCAAAAGTCGACTCCGCCACTACCGGTGGTTGGTCTTATGGCGTATCGTACTTGTGCTAGCACCCAGTCAGTAAAATATTGAGAAAACAACAATTGGGCGGTGGAAAGTTTCTTGTCAACTCTCATTAGAGAGGGGAAGAAAGGGGAGAAAGAAAGAAAGGAAATTAATCACCTTCCAATGAAACCTCTGTATCGTGAAGGAAGCAGGAGAATGGTGGGGGTGAATTGGGAAGAAAGAGGGGGATTTACCAATTCGCTCCAGTGAGGGGTTTGCCGGGGGGAGGGAAATTTGAAGGGACAACGAACGACAGCGGGGAAAGGAAAAAGAAAATGGCCTCCCATTTTTCCGACCTTGTTTCAGATAGGTCGACGACAACTAAAAATTGCCCTACTCTGCCGTACCCAACCGTTAATTTACCGGTGCTCAGTTGACCGGCGTCTATAATTCTTTGCAAAATATCATACCAAATATCATACACATCTCAGTTTTCATACGCGCCCAATGAGCCTCTATTTAGCAGTGAATGGGGCGTCCGGCAGCCCATCTTGCCCCCTGTACTTGTACTTGTTCTCTGGCCAAAGAGTCTCGCTTTGCCAGCTTCCTTTTGCTCCGGAACAATGTTATTCCGAACATCAGGTGACGCACGAGTGAGGGTTGGTGATGGTTTCAGGTCTGCGGGGTTGGCTAATGTATCTGAGGCCGGGATAATTCTGGATCAGGTACAGTCGCACCTCGTTGCCCCTGATGGCCAAAATCTAGAACGGACCGCCCGGGACAACTGAGCGTCCGGGAGAGTGGAATAAGGCCTCGTTGGAGAGTGGAGGAGAAAATCAAAAAAAAACCCCCCCACCAAGAATTGACAATAAACAAACAGATAGACGCTCATTGCTGCGCATTTTTTTCCTATTTCTGAGGGGCCTTTTGGCGTGACATGTTTGGGCGTCTAAACCACGGTTTCGGCCCTTACCATTGCTTGTATCGCATGTAATTACAGGGCTGTTTGGTAAGATAGATGTGAACTATGGAACAAAAACAATGGCTTGGCATGCAACACCCTGAAGCAATTTTCTGAGCGCTTATGAAATAGGGTATAGGGCTATATAATTCAACCATGGTTTGCAGCCAACCAAATTTCGCAAACATGTCACGCCAAACGGCCCCTGAGTCCATATCTCCCTTCTCAAGCAGCAAACTCCACATACCATATTATCCGTATAAGAAACAAAAACTTTCCCGAACTCACTGGATTATTCTTGTTAAATCTGTGGATTGATTTAGCTACCCGAGTATCATACAAGGCTAGGGCTCACCATCGTATACAGCCTATATATAGGTTAGGCAGTAAGGCGGAAAGCACGACAAAGGGAAGGCGTTTCCCCTGCACAATGCCCTTGAATCCTACTATCCCCCCCACTGTAGTATGGAACCAACCATACATCCTCCTCCGAAATAAGAATGGCAAGGAAAAAGGGAAGCGCTATTAGTAGACACTAGCACGAAAAGTAACAATCAAATCCTATTTTTATCATTCAAGTCCTGTGGCAACAGGGCAAACTCTTACTTTGTTTTAAGGGTCTAGAGACCTTGGCGATACCTGGAGCTAAGGCTAGCCTAGAAGTACTGGCCTCCCGAAAGGGGTTCTGTGCAATAGGCTGGATAGGGCCCGGATGTAATAACCTGTAGACTTGGGATCTATCGGAGAAGCAGGCAATCACTCAGAGGTTTCTGCTTCCTATGGCTTGTAGGCATGAGCACCACTATCAACCCTAGAGCTGTGTAAACTACAACCGTAAAGACTAATGTCCTGGAGTATGTGGGGGGATACCATTGTCAAATCCTACACTGAAGTTAGCATCCAGGCCCAGAAAGCTTCAAAATTCCGCCTGGAGATCGTGGCAGTGGGCCTGATATTTTACCCCATAACCACCTTCCTTACTAAAAAAAGACGAAAAGCCGGATCCTGGAAATTGTGGTGAAGAAATTTGAATGAATTAACTGGAATATACTTACTGTACTGATCCATGGGGTATCCGGACACCTAGGCACTACCGGTAGGGTAGCCATTGGTATTTCCCGGGGCATCCGGACACTTTCTGAGTTAGAAAGTAAAGCGGTTGTGAATTGTGGACTCTGGTGGAGGTGAGGAGGGTGTTGGGAGGAGGAAGGTAAAGAGGCCGAGGAGGACTTGGCTTATGCGGTACCCCCGGAAGCGGGCCACACACATCATGTTTGCCGCATGCTCTAACCGCTATTGTTAAATGTTAGAGTGGTACAAAGGTAAGAGTCCATTGTCTAGAATTAGATAGTGATATATTTGGCTGGCCAACCTCAAATAGCCTTCCTATAACTTCTTACTAGAGGTCGTCGTCGACCACAGGGTAGAGATCCGGGGCAACAGGGTGCGACTGTATACAAGACAGGAGATGGCCGATCGGTAAACCATAGGAGACTTTAGATCGTGCTTTACTAGTATTTGTGCTCCGTCTGAAGAGAAAATAGTAAATGCACCAATGAATTAAAGTCCACCAGAGGAAGATTGAAGACGATGACTACTTAGGTAATCTACTGTCAGGTAAGCAACAGAGCTAGACTGTAGTAGGCTCAACTGAGCAAGTTAACGAAACTTACGAAAACCAGTGATGAGATCCAACAAGTTCGGGCCATACAAGTGTCAACTAAACACTTATTCGTTCTCGAAGCGTTTTGTTTCTAACTGCGGAAGCCAGAGGCCTGGCGGGGGTACAAGCACCAGAAGAGATGATTCCAGACAAGAAAGCCCCTGTCTTGTACACGAAAAATCTCCCCTGATTGTCCGGGTGGATGCGGTACGGCTTACCGGAAGCCGAGCGTAAGCCTATGGGAGCGTGAAGCCGTGCATGTTGTAGACTTTAAATTGGGCAGCTTCCATGAACCGCATTAACCTACTGCACAAGTAAGGCAAAATTACTCAGATTGGGTCCCTCACGAGGTGCGGATCCCAAGATCTGCCAAAAGAGGTTAGTGGGTGAATTGTGTCCCTTGTCGGTGAGCGAAAAGCCCTGTTGGACTAAGCAATGGTGAGAGAGCAATTCAGTTGGAAAGAGAGATAGCGAGCATCGGCGTTGAGTCATAGTAATAATGGCAGTGATAACATAAACACTGTCATCCCCACAAATCAAACCCCTATGGATCCGTGTGAACGGCACGTCAAGACCCCCAGAGCAGACCCCAAAACACCAAACTTACTGTGAAGCTAATACGATCTGAGTCTAGCACGAGGGACGCCTGGTATGAACTCTGCCATTGCATCCGAACCCGCAACCGGGTAGAGGCCCAACAGGCACAGTAATGCCTCACCTCACGACCAGAAGCTAACTGGCGCTGCGAAAGAGCAAACAAATGAATAAGTAAATACCCACATATTCATGCATCAATGTCGTGAAACATATATATTCGGACAGCCGGCCGCGGGGATTTGCACAAAGCGGGTTCTGATACGATAGTGAGGGGCTGGTAAACTCGAGGGAGCAAGAAAGGTTCTTCCTTTTCCCCATCCGGAGACATTGACAGGGATTGCTCGCACTAGATATGCGGTGAGATCAGGGATTTCAGCCGCTGGTCACGTCGTCTCACTCGAATAAGGATAAGAATCTGATGGTGGAATTTTTTTTAAAAAAAAAAGGAAAAGGAAGAATGCACCAATCATTACTTTATGGAGAAAGAAGCTTGAGTTGGGCCGTGAAGGTAAACCCCTCAGAAAGTGGTAGGCATTATCCCTGACGAAGTGAAAGCAATGCCGAGGTAAGATCGAACAAAAGTAGTTGTGTAGAAAGGAGAATGTCCAAAACATGCATTGCATCTTGCATTTGACCATCGTATGGGACCCCATTTGACGTTCGCTACCGAATGAGACGCTTTTGGCATTCGTCTCATCTCAGGAAATAGACTGGATGCATTGGTGGGCTGTTGACAGCTCATGAGGAATTTCAAAACAAGAGGCCTCCGTCCTACATACTGTGGGCAGTGTGAAAACCCCAACCCTTGGAGGTGGAAACTAACACCTCAGCGATATGTGCCCTGAGAACTGAGTGAACTGCAGGGCAAGGTGCAACACAAACACAGATAACACGGACAGGACAAGGAGCAGGGGAACAAGGTCCAGTCAGGTGGTGATATCTTGTGCCACAATGTGACATGTGCTTGTCAGGCTGCCAATTCTCAGGAAATTGGTGGCGGTTGCAGATTCTGTTATGTGCTTGCAGGTAGATGTTGTCCAGTATGGTATTGTGCGGTATGGTATCGTGGATTATAGTATGGATATCCCTACCATACCGGTATCGGGGAGTAAGAGCACCGATCTTCCATTTTTCGAATAGGGGCTTGATTCCCAAGGGACAGTTGACTGTTTAATAAATTACGATATTGTTAAGGTTTTCGCTTGTTAAGGAAATAAGTTAAGGTAGGACAATATTATACAGTAGCTTTCTTCAAGGAAGCAACATTTCATATGATTCTGGTATGTATCTGGAAATCTATGATATTTAATAGGGTAGGAGACTCTGAGGAACAAGAATTGTGACATTCATCGGCTACCGCGGAAACGGGTAGGTATCGTTCGATTCCACCAACCAGGCGCCGGGTAAGATAAAGAAATCATAGTTAGGCGAGTCACGTGGAGCTTTAAAAGCGGGGAGAAGGAAACACGGGCGGGAGAGGAAGGGGAAGGAGAGATGGGGCGGGAGAGAGGGCAAAAAGAGGTACAATAGTCTATTTGTACGAGTACTCGCACAGAGAAAGGAGGTCAGACGGAAGCATGGTTACGTCATACGGGATGCGTTTTGTTGGACAGGTTTATCGGTACTTGCCTGACACCCAACGGGAAGGAATTGTGAAATGTCCCGTGGTGGGTAGGTGGGTGGGTGGGGCTGGTGATTAATATTTTATTTTTCCCCCGATAGTACTCGAGTACAGTACTGTTTTGTCTTACCGTCATTAGTATTGAACTTGGCTAGTATCCCACTCATGGGACGGATCGTGGAGTTGAAGTACAGTTACTCGAGTAGGCAAGATGTGAAAGGGAGGGGTTTGGAGAGGGAGGACTGGGAGGGGCCGCATGCCAGGGACGGGTGGTGGTGAATGGTCAGAGGGTTGATACTGGGCTGGAGTGTATTGTGCTGCTGCCTGTGCAGTGCTGGGACTGTAGAAATACGGGTAGATAGGATAGATATGGCGTGATAGACGGAGAGAAAGAGAGAGAGAGAGAGACACACAGAGAGGCCGACAAGGACAGAGAGATACACATCTGGAACGAAGCGGAGAGGCAGTTCTTGGCACAGTATGCAATAGCAGCTTGTAGTATAACCTCCACTTGTATTTGGGTTGCTTCTTTTGTGCTGCTAAATTGTCCGCCGTTTCTGCCACCCGTTCTTGAGCCAAAGAGACACAATACTGTAGAAACGTGTCGAATTATGGCATTGATATAATTCCAAATTGGTGGCTACAAGAGTAACGCGAGCAAGGCGGTAAGTTAAAATCTGGCTACGATGGGTGTAGATGCGTGGGTGGTTGCCGCCCTTCTCTGCAGGTTTCCTTGTATAATATGTACTGTACGAGTAGTGTTTATATTTGTCAACTACTGTAAAAAAGCTTCTAGCTTGAAAGTTTTCCAGAAAGGATATGTATGTAGCTTGTTTAACCTTAACCATCATTTCCATTTCAATACCATAACACCATAAACTTAACAAGGATACCTCAATTGCGAAAAAATAGCATTAAAGTTGAAAAATCACAATTTTGTGGCAAGTGGAAATAGGGTCTTGGATGGTCAAGCACCGGTAACAGGTTTCAGCCTCCCCTGGCTATTCCGCTACTCGAGATACCGGTGGAGGCTCCATCAACGAAAACAAAAGGGACCGACCCAGTGTTGCGGTATTCCCTCATCCTGTCCTTAGTGACTGGGTTTTTCTTCTTTCAATTCTCCTGGGCGCTTGTGGTGGATAGATGGACGGAATAGAATTTGTAAATCACTGAATCCGTGGGGCAAATTTTGGACAACATCTTGATTAAATGATCATTGAGCTATGATACTGTTGTACCGCTCGCGGGGTGGTGTCAGATATCAAGTGTGCGCGCACCTGACGTTGCATCGTCCGACCAAATACCTGTCATCGCATCGCATCTTACCGGGGATGGAAGAAAGAAAAAGAATAAGAGAAGGGAAGGCGAGGAGAGACGAGGTAATATCAGAAAAAGTCATCAAACCACCACCATTTACTATTGTGCGGTACTGTACCGAGACACGGCCGTCTCTACCACCATAACAGCACCTGCGGCACTGTGCTAGTACAGTACTGTACGAGTGCAGTACCCGTATTACACTCCAATATTTCCCCTTCCCCACCTCATCACCAATTTCTACCTCCATCGTTTGGCCTGGCATTGTCTTATCTCGACGTCGAGCTGCAGAGCTCGCTCGCTTCCTGCACACTCTTGTTGGGCTGGCTCTGCCTTCCCTTGCACCACTCTTGATATTCTCCCCCTCCTTCCCTGTCTGGTCCCCACCAAAGCCCTTGTTTTTTTCTTTCAATACCACTCCCCTCAATATGTTACTCTCCGATGACCCCGCATTAATTTATAGCCCTAGAATTGAGGCTACTTCTACCGCCTCAGCCCACCAACTGTGCGAGCCTTCCTCCTCCTTACCCACAATTCGTGAACAGAACGGAACGGATACGGATCCAGCAGAGATGGACGACCAACAACCACCAATCTCGCATTTACCCCCTGAGCTTCTGGTTCGAGTTTTAACCTTCGTTGGTTTGACCGGTGGCCCGCCCGCTTTGAGGTCATGTTTGCTGGTATGCAGGGGGTTCTACGGGGTCATTGAGGACCCTGCTCTTGACAAGTATTTACACATAATCTCCTTGCGAACTTTAAGCCGGTTTAATTCGCTCATCTTGTAGGCATATCTATAAAGCTGCTGCCTTTTCACTTTTATCTTATAATCCGCTGCTCTTCCCTCCGCCTACTCTCTCGGGAACCCGCGTACCTCCCACTCCGGTCACACCTTCTACTCAGAAGCAGACCTACAAGGCTCTAGCTCGCAACTTGTTCTTGTCCCGTCAACGGTTTCCCTCCAAGGTGCATCGTTCATCTGCTACATGTGTCCCAGAAGTGTGCCCGGCAACCCCATTCGGACCGAACCCGGGAAATCGTGACTGGAATGATGAGGATGCCTTTTGTGCCGCCACGCTTCCCAAGAATGAGATGAAGGCTGGTGCGCTGCCGCCTCTGTCGGTGGACCCTGCAGGCCGCAAGGTTGTGCGAATAATCGATTTTGCTCACTCGTGCACCGAGGCCTCCCGAACCTTTTATAATATCGCGTATGTTGGCGTCAAGACGTGCGGCTGGAGCGACTCTCTTCCTCCGGGAAGCGATACCACTGCTCGCCAGGGAGAGACTGCGAGTTGGATATTATTTTCGGACGACCCCGTAAATTTTCCCGAGTCGCGCGATCGCAATTCGATTACCGTTCAGCGGGCAGCTATTGTTGGCGGGGCACCCCCGGATCGTCCTGGTTCCCCATTGACTGCCGAGTTACAAGCACGTCGGAGAGTGGAAGAGGAGGCGGAGGGCTCCAAACTGTTGAGGGCCATTGAAGCACCCGGACTGCCAACCTTGGTAGAACTGGCCGAGCAGGAGCGGGCCAAGAGCCCTTTCATCAGGCCCGTCGACCATGATAAGTTTATTAACTCTCAGAGATGGGGCCCACCGGAAAGGAGCATCCATGCGAGCATATATAACGCGTTTGGGGCACCGGGTCCGGAAAAGAGACACGTGCCGGAAGGTCAAAATGGACAATATGCCCCCCCAGGGTCGTGGCTTACATCCGAGAAGATTCTCTGGACCATGGATAAGGTAGCGGACACTGGACTTGTTGGATTCGGGAAGAGTCTTTTACATTCGGATGCAAACCTGAGGCTAGTGCCAAGGCTTGTCAAAAAGCAAGTAGAGGTCGCGGCAGTGGAACGACTCGCAATGGTACGCTCTGATGGGAACGAGGTTGCCGTTAATATGGAATGGAAAATGCCCGGGAGCATTAAGGATCTCAGTCTTAATTCTGCCACTACCCTTGATTTTGATGAAATCTGGGACGAGGATGCGGGAGAAATTAAAGCGTGCTGGGAATTCAAAAGTTGTGGAGCTTATCTTATTGTTAGTGATGACAACAGCGGGCGCCGTGCTTCGACTGTTAGCTGTTTCGCCGGACGAGTGCCCAAAGTCCCTAGCCCCTCTGGGAAGCTTTCTCCCTCTCCACCTGCCTCAGATGTTAAATGGCAACGTAGGATGGTTGTTAGACCTTCCGTTTCGTCTGCTGAATACTGGCTTGATAATGACGGCTACGCAGTCAATGCTTCTGTTTGTGCCTATTCTACACGACGCCATATCATGCCGGCTACTAGTTCTACCCCTGAGAGATACCGTGCCGTAATGGAATTTCATCTCTTGAGCTTGCAAACCGGGGATACTGTTAAGATACTTAATCTTGCGGAAGAAGAGCGCAGTATCATTCGCCAGTGTTACATGTGGTGCTCTTTTACTCTTGGTGATGGTGTTCTTATTGCTAGTCTCGGGGGTCTTGGGAACGTTGCCCGTCTTGCGGGTGAAGATAGTTATTGGAGTCATACGGGCCCCAGGAGACGCTATGGGTATGAAAATGTATTTGTTTGGGATCTTGGCAGTGAGCCTGATCCCGCTCCAGACGTCATTCCAGCTGCCGGACCTTTCCGTGGCGATATCAAAGGCGAAGCTCACATGACCAGGCCTACATCGCGTATCCCGGTGCCGCAGGGGTGGGGCGACTTGGACAAATATGTGGTCTTGTCTGGCTGCGGCCGCTACTTGGGCGTAACGGCGGAATGGAAAACCGCAGTGTGGGATTTAGAAGAGAGATCCTTTGTTGGAGTTTGGCGCGTCGAAAATGCCGGTGAGTCGCCTGTCCTTTCAATTCCCTCTCCTTTCCCCTAACTGATACCCTCGTCGAAGCTTCACCACCCGAGTTCGGAGAGGAGTGCCCTGCCTGGAACGGACTCTGGATTAAATGGCGCGACATCACTTACACAGACAACGCCTCCAACCCCGTTCCTGTTGCTTCCGGTATGTCGTACATCAATGCCCGTGACCTCCGCTGTGCAATCGGCGGCGTAGACATGGAAATGGACAGAAGTCAGATTTGGATGGATGAGTCCGAGTCCGAATCCGACTATGAAGGAGAGGATGGTAATTATGATGAAACGAGTGATGAGGACAGTAATTATACCACCTTTGGTCAATGGTGGGGTCTCGAGGACTACCCACTGGGGCCGCTGACACCCCCGCTGCCAGAGGGCGGGGGGGGCAGCAATGCTGAAGCCCCCGCCGAAGCCTCCGTCGAAGCACCTGCCGCCGAAACAGCCATCGCCGATACACCTGAATACCTCGCTGAAGCCCTTGGAAGCGATGGTGGGGATGTCGGATACATGGGATGGGCTAGTTGACTCGTGGGGTGTGTCCTTGCGTACTTTTGTCTTTATTGCTTTCTGGCTTGAGACGCGAGGAAACCGTTATTTTCTTTCACTCTCATAATCACTGGACGTGAGTAGGGTGGGAGGTGATATGCTATTTTCCAAAAAAATAAAGTATGATAAGGTAAATTAAAACGGGACTTTTAAAGGATAGGAAATGGGGAAATGTAAAATACGATACCTTGATTGAGTGGCTGGGCTTTTCTTTCTTTCTGTCTTTACTTTCTTAACATGGGTGTAATACGGGATGGGTCTTTTTTTATATTTTTTATCTCCTTTATTATCTATCTACCTTTATCCTTTTTTCCAAAACAAAAACAAGCCACCCCGAATTATCAGCTAAGTAAAGTAATAGATAAGGGCAATGTATTTTATTTTTTCATAGGGTATCACTCGCGCCCGCGGCCCGCCCCGACTTTGGCTTTAGCTTTGTGCCTGACGCGAAACTAAATTAGAGACCATCATAGACTATCATACCATGAATGCGGCATCTAATAGAGTGATATATAATATTATTACATCGGAAGTACTTGAGCCAACATGTTATCTGTCCCGTCTCCTTTTTCAATAAATCAATACCTTGATAGTGCGGTTTCCTTTCGTATCATAAAACAAATTAAAAATAAAATAAAATGGGGTATAAAAGGGTATTGTAATATTATGGGGGTGGAAGTGAGGGATTTGTAGTTCTTTTTTTCTTCTTTTATTTTTTTGTTGCTGACGTACATAGCTTGTTGGGTTGGATTGGGTTCTGTTGCGGTGATATGAGGGTCGATTGCACAGTAGTAATGTGCGTGAATTGGAATTGGCTTTGTGGAGTTGGATTGCTGGTTGAGAGTTTGTCGATGGGTGGGTAAAGGGTGAGGTATAGGCTGGAATAGTCATGAAGGGGAGTACTATCAAATCCCTGCAGGCTTCACCGACATGCTTTTCCGGGCTGACCTCTCGGGCCCTACACTCTAAGCCATTGTAGGGAGTGCAGGTAGATGGTAATTTCGAGGTGCCGGAAGAGTGACGAAGTAGCTTTATGAAGGAAGTGTGATGCAGATATGGAAATTGGGCGGTAAAAGCTGGATATAGTCTCTGGTAGCGACGATCGGCACTGGCGAGGATGCTAGGATGAAGGGAAAAGCTTGCGCTTAACTTGATGCAAATTGTGGCGGAGCGCTGGAATACAACCCCTCGGGGGCCTGGGGTGCTGCGGGAAGGTAGAATCGGGGGTGGCATGGGATGTGCGGATGGGTAGCAGAGCGGGTACAGGAGGCTGTGCTTGTAATTGATTCAATGGAGATTGGTCGGGTATGGGGGGAGGAGTGGCTTCTGCGATGTTGTGTCTCAGGTCTGGAATGGTGCCTTCTTGTTGTGATATAGATCTGGTTTCCACCTCTTCTTGAGCACTCGGGGGAGGGCGGCTAGAGACTTTTAGTCTCAGGTCGCTGGTTTGCGATGTTCTGTGACTAAAAGACCTTGGTTCTGATAACAGCGCCACCACACCAAGCTTCCTGGACCGTCTTGCGTGCATGAGTGGTGTCAGGCCATATTTATCCGACGAATCCGAATTGACATCCCTTCGCTCTAGCAGTATCTTCACTATACTCTCATGTCCATGCTCGGCAGCATATGATAGTGGTGTCCGGCCATTATTACTCGACGAATCCGAATTGACATCCCTTCGCTCTAGCAGTATCTTCACTATACTCTCATGTCCATATATGGCAGCATATGATAGTGGTGTCTGGCCATTATTACTCGACGAATCCGAATTGACATCCCTTCGCTCTAGCAGTATCTTCACTATACTCTCATATCCACCCTCGGCAGCATATGATAGTGGTGTCCGGCCTAATCCATCCGACGAATCCGAATTGACATCCCTTCGCTCTAGCAGTATCTTCACTATACTCTCATGTCCATATCTGGCAGCATGTGATAGTGGTGTCTGGCCATATCCATCCGACGAATCCGAATTGACATCCCTTCGCGCTAGCAGTATCTTCACTATACTCTCATGTCCCACTATGGCAGCATGTGATAGTGGTGTTATGCCACGCTTGTCCCCCAAATTGGAATAGACATTCTTGCGCTGTAGGAGTAGCTCTACCACATCCTGATGTCCAGCCTTCGCAGCATGGGCGAGTGGTGTTAGGCCACCCTTGTCTGATAAGGTGGGGTTGACGTCTCCTTGCTCAAGAAGAAGCTTTGCGAGCGCGGGGTTCCCGTATTTGATAGCCCATATTAATGGTGTTGCGCCCTTAAAATCACGTCTGTTCAGGTCCCAGACTTTCATGTCTACCATGGCAATTGCGATTTCTGTAACCCCCATGTACGCAATGCAGTGTAGTCCAGTATATCCCCGCAGGTCGGGATGTTTGCCATAACGGCGATCCAACCAGGACAAGAAGTCAATGCTCTCCTCATGAAGGAGAATGTCAGCCGATATGTGGTTCGCATCTCGTCGAAGAAGTCGTAGTGCTAGCTGTTTCACACCTTCCGTTACCTGTTTCTTGGCATGTGGCCCCCAGCAACATGAGGCATAGCGAAGAAACGGCATTGTCGATGGGATGGTATCGAGGGAAGTTGACAGATCACAAATCGACCGAAAGTTTAAATAGGTGAGGCATATTTCGGCTATCATCGAGTGAGGTGTGGTGAATAAGTTCTGCGCCGTAATATACTCTTGAAGCGTGAAATGCACGAGACGGACTGTTGATACTTGCTCATCAATTGTAACAAGCCCAAGTGTGCAGCTCATCAAGGTCCGTGTTGTCGGGACATTCTCGGCGTTGAGATCTGTGGTTCCAGTTTCCACAGCCAATGCATCGCAGAGCTCTTCCGCTTTTAACGGCCGTTCGGAACATGAAATCCACATCAGTGCTCTAATTCCGAGCTTCTCTCTGTACCCTTTTTTCTCTCTTATGCGATCCAGTGTTGTCCTATATGCATCATCTAAACCAAAGCCGTTGGTCATTTTAAGAAGTGTTTGCCTTCTTTGGTATCTTGTCGCGCCTACTAGAATTGCATCCATAATCAAGGAAACAAGAAGAAATCTAGAGTCCAGGGTTAGCTCATAACCTTTGATTCAATTTGGGCGGGTCTTACTTACGTCCCCGAGATCTTATCGGGAATAATTCTAAGAATATCAGCCTCCAGCTCCAGGTCCATTGCATCTGACTCCGGGTCCTTTCTCAACCTCATAGTAATGTATCCTCGAATATCCTCCTCTGTGGGCTTTATCGAAGATAGATCGGGAAATTCGGGGAAATGCTTCTTCACTTCCTCTCGAATGTGTGGCCTCCCGGTAATGAATAGTCGAATGTTTGGACACTCCCCGACAATGTGCTGTAACGAGTCCCAAAGTTCAGGTCGATGCTTTGTGGGAAACTCGTCTAGCGCGTCGATGCAGATGAATCCCCGTCGCAATGATGAGATAGACTTGATAAAAATCGTGAGGATTTCTGGGAGCCGGAGTGCGCGACCGTCGACCTTCCCCTTCGCTCGCTCAAAGGCCTCTTTTATCTCTTTTGGGATCGGCTACCCCGGCAACTAGTTGCTTCAAGAGGGCTGCTAACACTCCAGTCACCGATTGCGATTTATGGGCATTGAAGTCACAATAGACACAAGCCACGGCCACACTGCTCTCATTAAACGTAGCGCATAGTGTATCTATTACGAGAGAGCTTTTGTTTCCGCACTTGAGTTAGTTCTACAAGCCACCGGATTCCAACGGAACTACTTTACACACCTCAGATACGTCTTCCCCACCCCTGGATCTCCATGACAGAATAACACCGGATTGACAGCTTGATCCTCGCTTGTATGCCATTTCTCAAACTCGCTCGTGCGAAGAAGCCAAGTTCCTACTCCATCCATCCGGCTATCACTTACAGCCTGATGCCTTTCCCGGGGTGCCATGGGAGACAACCACTCCAGAATCTGCCGTTTTTCATCCGATATCGCGCAATGATTCCACACATTATTATAACTATCCGTCACGTTACCGACGTTTTGGTTTATGGTAATGGCGGGCTTTTTGTATGCTGCTGAACCCATCTTGCCTTGTATATCGCTTCTTGTTTTTGTTGGTGGCGGTGGTGAAGGTGGTGCTTTTCATAGAGCAAGAAGGGGTAACGAGAGATACAAGAGAATTTTTTAAGGCAGGCCTGGGCAACAGTGAGGAAAGACGAAAGGTTAAGGCAGTTCAAGCGCCTAATGCTGGACTCAAGTTTCCGGAATAAAGTTACTTTTTTCTTGGTGCCTTGTATGAGTAGCTCATAGGCAGCTAGAGAATCATGCCGTATCCGACTATCCAATCATTCCCTCGTTAAGGCGAAAGCATGAGGAAAAAAAAAGGAAAAAAAAAGGAAAAGGGGAAAAAAACGAAAAAAAAAAAAACGCGTGTGCTGTTCTCTCCACCCTGTCATCTGTTCTGGCAATCAAAGATCTCCATCCCGCCCTGGGATTACGATTATCAGCGAGGGTAAGGAAAGTAGAAAAAAATCTTTCCCTCATTTAATTTGTAATAATAGCTGTGGTTTGAGAATTCTATTGACTCTCTAGCGCGGAAACGACTGGACTGGGCGTTGAGACTAGCTACTCGTGATGTACTCGGGTGTGTCCATAAAAATCGGAAAGATCAATACCCTTGTCATGCGAGGTTGATGAGCAGAATACAACAAAAGATGGAAAACCCCCTTGCAGATCAGTAGTCCAAGAACCTGTAGTATGTTGAAAAGAAAAGAGCATGTATAAGGGGCAGAATCCAACAAAATAAATTTAATACTATGAATATACCCTAGTGATACCAATCACAGAACCTTTCAGCCCTAGAACAGACAATATCCCCCTTTTTCTCTCTTACTTTCAATCCACTTAGTTTGCCTTATATTGGTCTCTTGTCTTCTGCTTGGTACAATTATTGAATTGGTTCAACATACCTTGTTTAAGGTGTCTAGTTACAGGGATTTACATGTTTTAGTTTCCAGACATTCTTATCTCCCGATCCATCTAAACCCTGTTTTGCCACCCTTAGTTTCCGATTTTTATGGACATACCCGAGTAGTAAAACAACCCTTTCGCAATTGGGGCTCTTTTCTGAAAAAGGAGTAGGTTGTTTCCTTGGGTGGGAGTGGGGTAGTGCAAGTAGCCTTACTACAGTATCTTCCTACCCTGGCTGAACTCTTTCGGCTCGGCCCAACCACCTACTTTTCAACCCAGTGTGCGACTCGTTATTCCAGAATGAAGTCAGGAGGTTTCCACTCAAAGACAAGCACTGTGGGAACTTGGATAATTGGATGCCAAGTATAATAGTCCAAAATTTCCTCCTCTGGAAAAGGGCACCAAAAAAACACGCTCTCCAAAACAGGTGAAAAAAGAAAAAAAACACCGGACCTTACACGTCCCCAGCATGTACGGAACGAACACAGGGGGGATCCTGGGGGCGGAATTTAGTATGGCCGCTCAGGTGCGCACAGACAATCCACCATACAAAATTCCGCTTCCAGGATCCCCCCTGTGTTCGTTCCGTACATGCCAGGGACTTGTACTAGGAGAGGCAACTCTAACGTCCTATCACATGTTCCAATTACTGGACGCCAGTGAGCTGGCAACGCCCCGAATGAATCGTCTATTCCAGCATCGCGAGATTCTAACACTGGGAGTACAAGTACTAGCACAAAAGGACACCATAAAAAAAATCCAGACGTCCCCGCCGCAAAAGACCTGCCAATCCCCCTAACATCAGAACAGATAGTATTATTATAGACTATCAAGTGCCGGCAAAAATACAATACCTTCATCCATCCTATTTTCGTGACAAATCCCAAGCTGTAGTAGAGATCGATATTATGGATTAGCGGTAGCACAACCTAGAGGACACCTAACCCTTGTACTAACCTCTTCGAGTAACTTTTTTGTATTCCCCCAGGCGACCCCTCAGTAAACATTCGGGGCATTTGAGTTCTTACGGTACTGGTAGGTGAGGAATCAAGCCCTCCGCTTAACCTAGCTTAGCTTATCCGAGTTATAGGAGGGGTTCGTTGGGTCAGTGGGCAAGCATGAAAGTAGGACTCGGGGAGACTTTTACTGCATTTGTACACTGAGTTACGATAATGCTCCCGGCATGCTCAGTAGGCATCCTATAATTGCATAGTATAGAATAAGCTTTTGTAAGGTAATTGTGAATTCCCGTATCTTATCGATACTAGGTCATCTTGAATAATTTTTCGCTCATACAGGGGGAGGGAAACGTCCCCTTATTAGGCACAGTACCGTACAGTACTGTACTCGCTTTCTTTCCCTCATCAATATATTGAAAGTGGGCGGAGGAGTTTGCCTGAATAACAGAACAGCTGGCGTAAGGAAACACAAAATCCGCCTTGAGGACGGTATGATCCCGAGACCGAAACAGCGGGCCAACTACCGCAATTGGCCATTGAGAAGACTGCCTTGCCGAAAGAAAGTCGGGGGGAGCAGCCAAGAAGGAGGAAGAGGTGGTATAGTTCGTTGGTTTTCTTCTCGAGAAGGAAGGAGGGATACTCGGGCTATATGTATTTTATGACAAACTAGAAGAGGATTACGACGCTATTTACGCAGACAATTCAATTCCCGTCTTTCGTTGTCTCATGCCAAGTACTGTATAGTAGGTAGTGTAGGCGAATGTGGTGAATCTACCTTGGCCTTCAAGATGCTCGGTAACCTTCGGTGCGGGGACGCGCTGCGGGGTGCGAATAATCTCTACAAAAGATCTCCGGTAGATACCGCTAGAACTATCAACCCAGACGGGTATCGCATCTCACTCTTATATTGTACCTACCCTGCACGCTATCTTGCCGCATTCTATTACCATCCTTGCCTATTCCATGTAAATCTCATCCTTAAATGATATTTTCTGTATTTCCGCCCTGCAGCACTCGTTACACAATAAACGACCTTGTTCCCTGTCACAATTCATTTAATATACCTTAAACCACCCCAATCCATCCAACCTTTCCCCTTTTCTCCGTCGTTAAACAGCATTACGTATTACTCAGGCACCTCGAGAACTACGGTACTGTACCTTCTCTATGCTAACGAGAATTCTAGAACCTATGAGTTTCTTCTCAAGCTTAACTTACCCCTACCCTGACCACAAAGGTCCATCTATCCTCATCGGAAATCCCGTATCCCAGCATCATGCAACTCAGCCCCAAACTTATTTCCAGCAGAACCTCCCTAGTCCATATTGATCTATCCTATGCGAAAATCACACTCACGGTAACTATAGAACTACACTTATGGCGAGCAAGACTATCACAAAGGACTCTAACCTAGCTTGCCCGACTTTTTGGTGGGTGGGGATGACGAAATCGGGGTTCTTTCGCATTTATGTTAATACTTTTTGTGGTATAATTGGGAAATATATGCTACAGACTTGGATGGATATGATAGGGAAGTAGTAGGTATGATAGATAGTGGGGCTAGCGTTGGCTTGGTTGATCGGAGCTCGGTCAGTGAATAGGCCATGACCGGTGTGCAGAGTACTAACCGTACAGACTCCCGGGACAGGTGCTCTTACTACCTTGTTATGTGTCGCCTCAGGGCGCTTTAGTTGCTAGAGGGGCTGCGCGGCGAAAATGAGAAAATGCCCTGGGCTCTTTATAGGAATCTGAAGATAGCATGATAATCCCATGGCGGATTCATTCATTGTGTTTAGATTTGGATTCACCCCTGCTCATTTCTATCTATTGTCAAGACAGATCTTGGTGAACTAGGGTTATATCAATTCTCGGGAGTGGCTGCCCGGAGCGTTTGCCCAGGTTGTGGCGTACAGTGCTCCGGTCCAGCACTCTTCCTAGAACATCAGTGCAGGGGTTCCGTTAACGTCCTGCAATGGCCATGCCAAGGTTAGACCCCAATTAGGCCTTTAATTGACAGGAGTCGAAGAATCGTAACGAGTAATGCCCGACGATGCAAGGGCCGAGTTCTATACCAATTACTAATCCTTTTGAGACTTAAAGCAATAGGCGGTAAGGCCCTTGCAAAAAGGGTTTGAGAATTAGGATAAGCCCTAGATGTACTCGTACAAGGACCTCGCTATTACTCTTGGCTTGTCCTAGGTTTCGCTGTTCCTCAAGAATTGCTCTAGCCGCAATTGGTTATTTTTTGCTTTCACAATATAACTCCCTTGCGTCTCTCGGACATCGACTTCACCTGAGGACAGGCGGCCCTAGTCACTTTGAGGTCTTTAGTCCTCACTCTTGGGAAAAGGCCATGAACACGAACTACTTAGATTGGAATATGAGTGCTAGCGTCACTAAACCCACCTACTCCACCTCCTTATCTAACTTATCTGCTTTGATACCCTATTCTTATCATTCGCGGCTCATGAGGAAATGAGAGGGGAAGGAGCAGAACACAGCCTAGATAATACTCGCACAGTCCGGTGAGTTGCGGAGAGTGGGGCAGATAAAGGTCTCTAGATACAACCTGTAGTTTTTAAATATAACTTGCAGTTTTTGGATCAACCTACATTTTCTCACAAGCACCTTCCAGGGTCCCTAGAGAGGAGGAGGAAATGAAGAAAAAATTAACTATGGGGGAAAGGAAAAAAAGGGAAGAAGCTCGGAGTTCTCTATTATTTTTCGATATATTTGCCGGATGATTGGTAATAATGAAAGAAGCGTAAGTTGGTTGTAGGCTTTCTGACAAACTCCATAACATTTCAAGCTCTTTTTTCTATTAAAGCCCTCGTTAACGACACGCAATCTGTCTGTCCAATACGTAATCTGCCCCTGTTCTTAAACCTATAATTAGCCATTCTACAATCAAGGAAATCGACATTCTGCATTCTGCGTTCCAAATAGTGGGTTCTTTCGGGTATTGGGGTCTGCGTAGGTGAATTGGGGTTGACCTGGATTATGCTCCTTTCCCTATCCTATGTATGCAAGTAATCTCTATATCCACCAATTCCCCCTAGGATCAAATCTCTTCCGCATACCTCACACTATTCATCGTTAGACCATCAAATAGCACCATCGGTTCTTAATAAGTTGGCTTAGGGTAGAGTGTTAGAGCCTACTCAAACGTTCAATCAGCGACGAGCCCTGGTGTCGAAAAAAAAAAGATGGAATGCCCGAGCTGTATACCGGAGAGATGGGGGAGTAAGAGATCCTAGAGAACTTCGCTCGGCCTAAGAGGGCCAGAGAGACCCGCTGTTTATGCAGTGAAATAGAGACATATATCGGCAGCGGAAAAGAGCTCAAAAGAAACAATATGGAAGGCAAGAAAAACAGATAGGAACAGAATTGCATATCTGATCAATTGATCGAGCGATGACATGAGAAAAAGAGGCAAATAGGATGAATTGAACTCGGGCAGCGTTAAACCTATGCTAATGCATACTGGCCGGATTTTTTTCGTACTCAAAGATGTTGAAAGTATATACCCAAAAGTACTATTTCAACTCCTATAGCTCATAGTAAGACGAGTGATCATCGGTGATTACCTATTCCACCACCAGGGGAGAGGTAATAAGACTTCGGGCAAGAAGGGTCATCCTAGGAGAAGGAATGGGGAGGCGGGGAGAGGCATTTACGGGCTGTAATTTTCCTTGAGTAGCTCACCGGTGATAGGCATCTTGATGAAGCCCGGGAGCAAGATGTTGTAGTCGCCTGCTTCTCCTTCAACTATCCTCAACCAGCCCAGCTCAGAAGGAGCAATCCCCGATAGATATGGTAGATCCCCCTACCGGAGAGAGCTCTGAACAATATTCTGGAAGAAATATTAAGGGCCTTTGAAAAGCAGAGAGAGGGTAACGTATTTTACCCAGTAATGGGTCACCCCCCAGTAATGGGTCACCATATAAAATTTCAGCACTGAGATAAAAAGTGAAATTCCACAACCACCATTTCAGCTACACTTATGAAAGTTATCACAGCTATAAAATAAGAGTATACAATGATTATCAGAAAAAAACAGAACTTTTTAAAAAGAAATGGATATGAAATCCAGCAGAGTGATATTTTATGAGAAAATTCTAGTTCTCAGTTCAGGCTGAGGGTCCTGCTTCCCCACTCATAGAATAATTAATTGAATACCTGGTAGATCTGTAGGGACGGCTGGTGCTAGCGCTCGAAGTTACGGATTTCAATTTCGGTACCTATTGATTGTGAGCAAAGGTTTTGAAAATCTCACACATATTGGACAAAATATACATACAGCTTGTTCTTCCTCTCCAGCACTTGATTCATCCTCTGTACTCTCTGAATCAATTGGGGTCACGGATTGCCCTGCAGGTATCTTGATCTTCTTCCTTGATACACCTTGTCTCTTACCCTTGGCTCTCTTAAGTCTTCCTGCTTCAAGACTAGCTTGCTTGTTAAGATCATCTCTTTCCCGCTTTTTGTACAATTCACCAAGAATCTTTGTATGAAGAAGAAGCCCCCCTTTGATTTGACGGCGGTCTGGCTTACTCGGCTTTATAGACTCAAGTTGTTTGATTGTTGCTTTATCGAGAATTGACTGTGTTTGGGCTTTATCAGCAACTTCAATCGCTTGGTGAAGTAAGACAGTGGCCTCTCCAGCATCTTCAAGTTCAGCAGCCTTTTTTCTAATCTTATCAACCTCTCGAGCTCTACCATCTCTTCCTCCTAAGGGGCGAAGTCCTGAATATCTAGCTGAGAGAGGAATAGCTGGAGTGGCATTCAGTTGCAGATTTGGATTTTGTAACACACGTTGATGATTAAAGGGGATCATTCCACTTGAACGCCATGCTGACGCCACATTCTGAGCTGTCATAGCCTTCTGTCTAGCTTGTTGCAGCATTGGATAGAAGTCCCCTTTCCGCATCTTCCAAAATGGCCCATGGTTGCGTTGGAAGTCCTCCAGCTCCTGCTTGTAATAGTTTCCCAAGGGGGAAAACAAACCAATATCCAAAGGCTGCAGGATGTGAGTGGTATGAGCTGGAAGACAGAGAAGGTGGATGTTGTTGGCAATAGCATGCTCAATGAATGCAATGTTATTAACATAGGAGCTGTGACCATCGAGCACAAGGATCCGGTAATCAATTATACCATTGGCTGGACGTGAGCGTGGTTCAAATACTTGATCTAACCAGTCTAAGGCAATTTCTGATGAGGTGTATCCGGCCTTAGAGTAGGTGAAGAAGGCGTCATTGTCGATCTCGTAGTTGATATTTGAATGGTGGCCCATCAGGTGTGCTGTGGAAGAGTGAATAACAAGAGGAGCCAATATTCTTCCATCTCCTGCAACTGCTTCAATTACTGTAACCCAGTCTCTCTTCCCATCCTGCATAATCTTGGGATTTCGTCTCCCTGTATGGCAAAGAACAGTTCCACCAGCCCCCAGTCCCATCGCAAACCCTTTCTCATCTGTGTTCCAAATATTCTCAGGAAGAACATGATATCGGCTCTTCAATTGATAGAATCTTTCCAAATGCGTTTGGAGAATTGAAACATCAGTAGCAAGAGCTCTTTGCTTGTCAATACTCTTTCCAACCTTGGCTTGAATACCTGGATGTCTCTGGATGAAGCGATCAACCCACCCCTTTCCAATTTCAGCAACTCTCCCTTTGGCTTTCAATATTTCATACACCATTTGTAATACATGTCTTCGGCGAAGAGGAATACCACGATCATCGTAATCTTGAATTCTGTGAATAATAACCTTCTCCTCAAGGTGGCTAAGCAACTGCTGGCTTTCGTGTGCGATCTTTCGGGGTGTGGTAGTGCCTTTAAGTCGGTTCTGAAGTGTGGTATTCGAAACTCCGAATGTTTGAGCTAAGTACCGTATCGAGAGATCAGGATCTTTGGTTTTGGCAGAAATGGCGGCCTCCAGGCGATTCTCCATATCAGGTTTCTTAATAGGCATTGGTGCTGGGTTGTTTTTTGATGAAATTTGATGTCAAAAGGATGATAGTTGTATGTTACAATTGAGTGTACTAGATGTATAAAAAATGCCATATCTTTAAAACTCTTGCTCAGCCTCAATTCTCGCCCTAACCTTCTATAACCTTTAGGGTTTATAGCTAATAACCCATACTACAAGGGTGGAAAATACTAGTCTTTTTGCACAAGTGGTTCTATTGCTGTCTTGCGATTTCATACATATTCATGATATCTCACTTGCACCATTTACTGCTCTGAAAATTAAATTAAATTTCTAAAACCCAGCCTGATTATTCTAACGTCTATAAACAATTAAGGTTTTGAATTTGAATATGATCCTATTAGTATTACTCTCTGGAATCACAAATTTGTTAAATATGAGTGGAGTGAACAAGTGACCCATTACTGGGGGGTGACCCATTACTGGGTAAAATACGTTAGTCAGCAGCCTGGATTAAGTTTTTCCTGAAATTTTCGAGCTATTGTAAGACCCGCCGCCTGGATAACGCATATTCACACAAGCCTGTGCCGGCGCCCTAGGCAACCGCCTTGGACGAATATATTCCAGAACACCGACTCAAGATTCTTAGTTCATTGGAATATACTTCACAAAAGTGACCAGCAGCCCAGGTTTTGCGCCCCATTCAACTCCATTGATATTTCCTATTTACAACTTTCTTCCCCCTTATTTATGATTTCCAACGCCACTATTCTCCCCCGGGGACCAAAAATAAAAGTAGCATGCAAAGACCTTTGTTTTCCCTAAAAAAAGTATATAAAAAAAAAAAACCCTCCTTTTCTTATCAATAAGTATTACTCCTTAAAACTCCCCTTTAGACAAGTCGTCCCCCGATCTATCCTCCCACAAGCCTTACTACAGCAAGCTCCCGGATTCGTTATGTCGCAGAGCCCCTCTGCGGGCGTTCAGGAGGACAGCACAAGCTCAAGGTCCCGCAGAGCTTGATTTTGAGTACGGCGCATAGTGCTGGTGTGGGTTAGTTCTGTTTTTTTTATAGGAGGGAGAGGAGAAGGTACAATAATTTTTGTGGTCGGTGGTTTTGTGTGTGGTTTTGGCGGTGCGTGGATGAGCAACCGGGGTGGCAGCGCTAGGGAGAACTAGGATGAAAATGAGGAGGATGGAGAGAAGGGGGAGGAGGGTTTTCATTTTTTTTTGGCGGCTGTATAGGTGTAGCTGTCGTGTGTGATAGCGTGGGGGACAGTTTCTTAGTAATGTAGGGTGGGAGAAGTGAGGAATAGGTATATCTAACGGAGGGTGATTGAGGAATATATGTTTCTGAACAACGACGAACGCGGGAGCTTACTAGTCTCTTATCCCTTTATGCTTCCCGCAACATCATTTGGCTTTTAGGAGTTGTGGGGAAGGAGGGAATGGGCAAGGACTTTTTTTATTACAGGGGATAGATAGATGCGGTGGTCAATGCGGAATTCCTTCATATCCAAATGCCGGCTCAAGTAATCACTTTGTTCATAAGATTTGACCTTGATACACTTTGAAGTGGGGAATATTTAATAGTATAGTGTATACAAAAAGCTAATCATGATTCAAGGAACTTTAATCATAATCCCTACCGGAGAAATCACCGAAAGCAGGAAATAAGCTCCTCTTTCTAACAGCCGAGCTTTATTTAGTAGCGCAGCATCCAAACCATCTCAAAGGCGCAATAACTTAATCTAGATCTCTAAACGCTTCCGTAGGGCTATTCCTTGCTCTCAAGGAGCCTACTGCCTCAGTGGTGCTGTGATAGCTTAGAAACCCTCTGTGGAAGGAAGCCATGTTTTGCGGGCATCAGCTGCCATGTGGCGATACCGCTCCTACAGCCAGTGGTAGTGGCTTGTCACCAAGTATCATTGATACGCACAGTCCAAGTCAATTGGTATTTGTGTTGTATCATACGCCAAAAAGGGCAGGGCAGTAGCCAAGAGCAATACTGAGCCTGGAGTACGTGATTACGAGTCCTCAACCCCTCCTCCAGCAGCGACACCAAAAAAGAGGGAACCGATCCCCACGGTGAACACACTCCCTATCCTCTCCCTAGTTATCACGGTCTATCCCCATCGGCGCTCGCATCGCATGGGCACTTCCAGCTTCAAAAATCCCACCAACCTTTGACGCTTCCATGGCTAGGATAGATGATCGAACGGTCTTACATGCAGGCATTTTGTGTTTCAACTACCGTAAGAACCTGAACAAACAAACCATGTGCTAGGTAGTCTAAAATTTCCTCCTTTAGAAAAGGGGAGAACGCCGGAAAAACCTGTGTTCCGGGCAGATAGGAAGGAAAAAACACCAGACCTTGCTAGGAGAGGCAACCCCACCGTCCGAACACAGGGTCTGTTTGTTGGAGTTCTTACGGTACTACACTCAGGTGGATTGCCCAAGTGAACTCCCGGATGTAGCATACGAGTTGCAAACAGCGTGAGAATTCGAATAGTGTATTGATCAAAGAAAAATAGCAAGGCAATGATACCGGTGTAGTGCTAATAGTGATTAGTTGATGTTCTCTTGTAGCGCGGGTTAACAGGGTAACCCTTGGCGCAAGAAAATCCCTTTCCGGAGGTTTCCTTTGTCTGTTTTGCAGGGTACTGTGTGAAATAAAGTTAGAGCACTACTCGAGTAACCACCACCCTGCATGCACCATACAAGTAATATATCGAATTGAACCATACGTGGACTCCGTCGAATGTCGCACCTATCGTCCCGGATGGCCAGGATCAGGAGCGGACGATCTACTTGCAGGACGACAAAGGATCTGGGAGAATGAGATGGTGGGTGAAATCTTAAAATTAATTAATTAATTAATTAATTAAGCAGCAATAACAAGTACCATGGGACTTAAGTGGAAGGTATGGCAAGAAGAAACAAGGAAAATTGTAATACTTGCACGTCTTTGCCAAGAAGGCCTCCGTGGTCCAAATATTTGGTGAGGACTCCAGCAAAATATCACCTGGTTGAGGCCTTCTTGGCAGATACGCGCGAGTAGACAGCCCGATGCCCAGTACTTGTACCAGATCTCCTTTCCTGTGCCGGCAGGTGAGTCCTCCCTATGACGCGGCCCGCAAAACTCCCATATTGAACCGAAAGGTCCGACATTCCTCCCCAAGTCCGAAATGTCCACCGACAGGGCCCGCTGACAAACCAGACCACCCCTTTTCATCTCGCCCAACGTCCAACAACCGCACGGCCGTTTAGACTACCCATCCAACCCAAGCAGCCATCTAACCACAACTGCTTACCCTAAAAACTACAATAATCGAGCCATGTACCAGAAACCTAATTTCCATTCTACTAACAATCCAACCCATCAAGGCTATTGCTGTACAGCATGAGATACCGGTGCTGTACTCCCTCTAGCTAAGGGCCCCCTAAGGAAATCTAGCACCGCCTCTCTCGCAGTACTCGTGCAGTACATCCGGAAAGTACCATCCCTGCAACCTTTAATACCGAATTCGTTCCTAAGCTAGAGGGGACACCCCCGGTTACCCAGGCTATGCAGTCGGGGACATCGTACCGGTACTTTGGAAAGGGCGAAAAGCACAGCAAAACAAAAACAAAAAAAAACTGCTAAGCCCCACTCGGAGACATAAACATAAAAATAAAACACTAGACCTTGCTAGAGGGGGTAACTCTAACGACATGACACTTGGCTCCATTATTCCAGTTTCTCCGGTGTCACACTTCTACTATCCTGAACGTAAAGCGCTGTAGTGTGCCCGTACAGTGCCTGAGCTTACGCCCCTGCCAACGTCATCCAGCTCGGAGGAAAAAACGCTCGAGTCCAGGAATTTAGCTTCTAGCGCAATACGGGCTTGTATATACTGTACCCCCAACGACCTGGCTGTTTAACGTTTGGAGTTGTGTTCGTGCATAGGTATCATAATAGCATCGTGCTGTATACAGTACGGCGATACCAAATATGTGGTGTCGCTATCAAATGTCCGGGAGCCGTTCAGCCATGGAGGTGCCGGTATTTCACGTTACGGGGCCGATCTATTGGTGGTGACCTACTGTAGTGGGTCTTCCCTGTCCGGCCCTCTTTTGTGGGTATTGGCAATCTTGACGGTAAAGGTGCCCGTGAAGGTGATTTGAGGAGAAAATAGAAGAAAGCAAAAGGCTCGTTATGGAAGCTGAAGGGTGAATGCAAGATGGCCGTAATTGACTAGTTGGTTTGATCGGATCACAAGAAAGATAACGGATGAAGACTGAAAGGACGGTTTCTGTCTCTCGAAGAAAAATCCAACAATCTTCTCTCCTCCCCCTCTGAGGAGTTTCTACGGCTCTTAAACAACAGGAACGACACTACCTAAACCGCCCACTTGCTCTACCCAGTAAGAGCATACGAAATCCTCGAAGAAAGTGCGAGGTCATGAAAGCTATTTATTTACGAGTTCGACACTACAATACACATTCAAGTACCATAATGAGGATGATGGCGTGGCCTAAGGACTATCATAAGTCTATAAATCTCTCCTAGTGGGGCACGGAATTTACCGCGAAGAAGCAATGCTAGATGACTGTAGGTTTTGTGCGCATCATAAGGCAAAGACAAATGCAATTGATACGGAACAACCCGGGGAAAACCGTTAGACGCTAGCACGTACTATACGTCGCCGGATAGCCGGAACCCAACTTCCTGGGTTCCTATCCCAACGCATTCGCAAGCCCTACTTCAGCCGCTTCTTGTTCCAACGTATCATACTGGCACATAACGATTCCTGCTGGATTATAATGTGGGATAGGTCATAATACTGGTATCTAGCTAGTGAAGCTGAGTGTTTGGAGGCAGGGGTGGTCGGCAGTGCTGTGGAGAGTAAGTAAGGGCTTATGTTGGAGTGCTTCGAAGCTATCATAATGCAGGGGACTATTGTAATTGTTGTGAGTTGCTGATTAGGTGGGGGAGGGACGAGTGAGCGCCTAAAAAGTGTGATTGACCAGGGAAATGGCAAAACTCTCGCAACGTCCTATCCAATGCTTGACTATCATACTAGTAAGTGAATACACATGATATACAGAGGGTACAACACAGATGTTAGCGGTAAGGGCCTTTTGAATTCGCCAAAACGTTATGACAAATTAAGTACAGAGAAAGAAAGAAAGAAATAGTACTCGTCATATCTTGTCACTCACTAGACTAGTGCGCCATAGCTCAAGCAAAGGAAACGAAAGACACCAGTATAGGAGAAGAACCTCAACCAAAACTCCACATAATATATACACCACGCAAATCAAGCTAATACCTCGCAGATATCAAAGTGATAGAGTCCTAAAACAATTAGCAATCCCCCTCTCCTAATCCTCTCACTGTCGATTCCTATACCTCGCTTCTCTCCCTCTCCCCGGCGGCCCAAAACATCCCTTCCGGAGGGGATAGCCTCCCATCCCCCCCACTCCCACGACTACTCCCTGCCCTAGCCCCGTCGGGTAGAATCCTAGTAGTACTTTCCCCGCTCCTCCTCTCCGCTTCTATCCCCTCCACCCTTCCCTTTCCCCCATCCTTCTCCTCGACCTTAAACTCCCTGGTAATCGTAATCCCCGCCTCTCCCATTCCCGATCCTCCCATTCCCGATGGCAAACCCTCACCCTTCCCACTCACAACCCCAGCACCAGCAGCGGTAATCGCACCCTGCTCGCCAGTCCTCCAATAGCTCCGCCTAGCCGGATCCCGATACAACCTCCTTCGAATCCACCAAAGTAAGGCCCCGCACAGCAAACAGAACGAGATCACGCCCACCGCTACAATTCCCCCGACCGCCGCCGGCGAGAGGGCCGATGCGTCATTACACCCGGCGAAAACCGCCGGCGCGGACAAATACTGGGGGTTCGTGTGAAATTGTACTTCTCCCCCTCCATTCTGCGTCGTGTTATGCCCCATGAGAATGCAAGGCATGTTGTAATCGCTACCGCAGGTGTATCCTGTCGGACAGCATTTGCGGTTCAGACTTCGACTATCGCTGTAGCCGGTTAATTCTGCCGCGCACATTTCTCTGTGAGAGGACGGGTCTGCGCAGTTGGTGTAGGGTGTTGGGCATTTGGACCAGTTTTGGAGGATTGGTGGGCAGGAGCTCGGGGCGGTTTCGGCGGTGCTGCCCGGGCAACAGTTTTCCCAGGTGGTTTTCCCGTGGGATATTGTTTGGTTGCAAGCTTCGTTCATTTTGGAGTTTTCGGTTGGGGTTAGCCCCGGTGTTGGGCGGTGGGGAAGGAGTGGAACTTATATGTGTGAAAGTATACCTCGGGGGCTTGGTTTGGCTTAGTCTCGTCCTGTTCAGCTGACCTGGGCTAATAAAGATTAGTTTTTTTTTTTTGATTATTTTTTGACGGAGAATGTAGCGGGCAGGAAACAGCCATACAGTAGTTAAGTGAAGTGTCGTTCTTGGTGAAAGTGAAGTGGCAGTGGAAGTAAGTATGAAGAACAGGAAACAAAGAGATATAATAATCATAAGCGTCTGACATTACCACCCAACGTTAGTAATCCCACAGCGCCAAAGTGCAGGACAGTACCTAAAAAACAAAGAAATCAAAGAAGTTGTTTCTATCAGGTGTTTTACTCCCCCCTCACACGCTATCGGCCAACGATAACGTCGTTGACCTGTGGAAGCACAGTCCAGTTCGGTAAAAACCCGTGAAGAACAACCAACAAAAGCAATTCGGGCAGCCGGTTCCCATCACTCGCACTCCTAGGCAGCACGGTTTATTCCGCCTTCCAATAGCAGCCCAAAAACTCCAAAAAGCCCATCCCATAATGTCCGTCCATCTCTTCTTCCGGGCAATTGGTACCGGGGTCAAATCACCCCGCACACAAAGAAACCCCGGAAAAGCAAACAAGATGGGCGCAAGCATTCCAGTGCCACGAGCGCCTATTATCACCTCAATCCAACCAACCTAATCCAAGGAATAAACTGGGAGGGGGGGGGGCGATTACGACGAGGTTTCTGCCCTAGCGCCGGAGTGCCGCTTCGCGAGATGGATCGGGAGTGGTATTCGGAGTGGATAACTGTGAGCAAAACGGGCGGGTTATTCCATTTTTCTGGAAGGGGTGGAATGGCAGGGAGGATCGGTACAAGTATCGTGGCAGCCAAGCCAGGGAAGGCGAGACAAGGAAAGAGAAGTGTTTGTCTCGGTTAAGCTTAGGTCGTTGCTAACCTACTCGAGTACAGTTAATGCAAATCGCACGATCCCCAAACGACACTCGACCCAATGGCGCTGCAGCAACCTCACCGTCATGATCACAGTCCTAGACCCAGTTCTCCGGCACTTGTCCTTTTCAACTGTTCGCCGACTAATCATCTAATTTGTCTGCCTGTCGATACATCTCCATCATATCATAAAGCGAACTGGTAGCTATAATAGGCATCACCAAAGCCAACGTAGAAAAGCGATAAGGATCAAATCGAGTGAAACATTTTACTTTTCCCTCATATCCAGCAGCAGTGTAATAAGGTAATGTAATGAAATGCACAATGGTCTAATGGTAGGCTTCAAGGTTCGCTAGGTCAACGCAATCTGCGCTAGTTACCGCTGTGGATATCTTCGTAGGGCACGACGCCTGCCTCGACTCAGCAGCTTGTGCACACGCTTTTGAAAGAGTTTTTTTGTGGGGGGGGTCGTTGGTAGGCGGGTAATAGCAAACGCCAGGCACATATGAAAGGAGGTGAAACAAAAAAATCAAATGAGGAGTAGCGCTCATTGTAGGGCGCCTGTTCATCGGGGGATGTGCCTACAGTGTCACCAACGAACCATGTTCCCAGCAGCCCCAAGAGAGCTCACAAAAGAGTAACCCATTTTAAGCCAGTTTTGTGCGTACAGTAGCCTACCTAGCTGCTCTCTCCTCTCCCCTCCCAAAACTCTGGATAAAATCGCTTTAAATTGTACATCCCGGGTTAGCCTTCCGTCGTTAATCCAATCACCGGTTACCAGGAATGCACAATCCTAGAAGAGAAATAACAATCAATTGTACAAGTACCAACCTTATGTAACCTCACCAGAACACTATCCATCAACTGAGTACTCAACCACTCGCCCATCACCATTTCCAACCTTTCAAGGTTACGAATAGTAGTATCTGTATCCGAACTACTCCCACCCAAATATCAGCTCCCTCGCGCCCATCAATTCATCAAGAAAACGAAGAAAGGACGAACCTCTCCTTAAGCAACTCGTTCTCCCCTCGAATAACCATGGTCAAGACCACCCTTCTATTCTCAAAACGCCCCTGCTCGCCTTCGAACTCCTGCTCTGTAACCTCCCCTGCGCCCCAAGCAAACGTGAGCAGCGGGATATACTCCGTCGTCATGAACTTGAGCAAGTGCAAGTGGAAGAGCAAGTCCCTGTGGATTTGGGGATAGTCGAAAGTTCCCGCGAACGAGGTGGATAAAGGGGCAGGTATGGTTCTGAGAGTGTGGCTCTGGGAGTCGGAGGTAGACCTGATCGGGCGCCTCCTGGTGGCGGTGCGGGCGTGCGTCCGGGCTGCGGGGGAGGAGGGTGGTGATGGAGTAGAACTTGCGGTAACTGGCGACACGCCGCGGTGTTGCATGTATGCTAAGTGAGGGTGTCTAGATGGGGTGCTGGGGGCGGAGCGAGACATTGCGGTTGTATTTGCTAAGGGGGTCTTAGCGCAGCGTATATGCGGATATGCAGTTCTTGGTGGTGGCTATGGAGAAGAAATGATAGATGGGGTGGGATTGGAGAGCACGGGTTAAACTTGGCTAGGGGCGACGATAACCCAAGATCAGGGCGTGGGCAAATTGGGAACCGGGGCTTAAGAGAAGGTTTGTAGAAACACATAACCCTAAAGTTAGTTTCGCGGATGACCTAACTCCTAATGTCGCACCTGTACGTAACATTCTACGTGTTCACGAGTGCCGTTTACTCCTCCTCCTCCTAGCTTTCAATTTAGGCTGGTATCATACGATAGTATTTTCGTCTGGAATGCCTCATTCAGCGGCACAGTCCCAAGCCCACCGAAAACAAGCACTCAATCGCCATAAAAACTCATCCAGAGCGATTTCCCATGACTTTTATTTCTTTCTCTTCTACAAAAAGAGTGGGCATATCCGCCCTGTAGAACCGCGTATCTCCCAAAAGCCAATCACCGCAGCATTTGAAGGACTACGGTAGCATCTAACTGCCATACCAACCGCTCATTTTCTGGCAATGGGATTACCGTATTCGTTCACTTGCTGGCTATAATAATTCTCGGCACATATGGCAAGTGGACAGGTAGGAGATGCTTATAGAAGGGAGAAAGGAACAAAAGACAAATACTCGAAGTTTTGGGATACTCAGTAGGGAGGAATAGGAGGGTAGTAGTAAATTACAGCCGCCAGGAATGGGAACCATATAACGAGGATTATTCGTATACTGCTGCATGCTTAGAATGGTCGATCAATGGGCTACCCAGCCAAAAACTTCCTCTTCTCTAGAAAGGTGAAGAACTATATAGTATATGCACAACCCGTGTGCTCCTCATGAGATAGAAAGGGGATCGCCAGGCTTACAGGGAGGAGGGGCGCGTAATGACATAGATCACGGTTTGATTATCTTGGCTATTAAGGCGCATTTCATACTCGGAACGCTTGTGGAGGCACGGTGAGCTAAGTATTTCCGGTATTAGGCCCTTACAAGATAATATAACTACAATACCCACGGGAGTCAGTACACAATACCAGCGGATCCATCTAGTACTGATCTTGGGCAAAATGTACTAGAGTACCTAAGTCCAGCAATGATATTTGCTAGAGAATCTATATAACCTCCAGAATTTGCGGTTGCTCTCTTTCCCCAAATCATAGCAAAGTAACTTTTTAAAAATTTAATAAATTTTTTCTTGTTTTATTATTGTTCTGCTACCCCGCCGATCGCGGACCTCACCCTCAAGAGTGAGGTCCAGAGTCGGATTCTACCACCTCGCAGCAGTTCTGATTTGCGCTATAGCCCTATTGAGGAAGGCTTAAGGTCTTCAGTCTCCCAGTTCCTATAGGGTAGGAGAATTCCTTAATTCTCCTACCCTACGTGACAGATCGTTCGATAATAACTCAATTTTGAGGGGGATCGAACTCCTGGGCTCCTGCTAAATTGCACAGAAGGTTAATTGTTTCTTGACATGTTAACCACTGCGCCAGCTAGGTATTTTCACGTCAGATCACCACAGGAACAAATACTTATCCTGTTGCCTTTGACTTTTTTTTCTTTTTCGCCTGATGTTCCGGATAGCTCTTCTATTATGATATCATATAAGAAAAATAGCAGAAAACAATATTTGTAGAGGTGATATTGTCAAGAAGCAAAGAAAGACAAAACTTCGCTCTACAATAATGCAGGTGAAGAAAAGTCCAAGTCTCGGGTTCGAAATAGAAAGGGTCCTAATCTCAACCAACCCCCTCATGAAAGATCACTCGATAGAGTAGGTGTTGGTGTTCAAAAGGAAATTTACATAGCCTACAACGAGATGAGACCGATACAGTATAATATAGTAACTTACCTACTGGACGCACTTAAGTTATCCGGACCAGTACAAAAAAAACCGCTCTAAACTCTAATGGAAATATAAGAGTTGAGGGGAGGGCTCACAAGTGGTGTAGGAGGAAACAGAATTCAATAATAATATTTTTTTTCAGCACACAATTAACCTCTAGCATTAGGCTAAGAACACTATTCATCTAATCTAACTCTTCCCCTAGCATCATCCTCTCGCGCACAATTCTCATATGCTATGATACTAGGCCCCCATCATTCCCGGCATTACGGTCTCAGCTGTGATTTACTGTGTTGAATCAGCTCACAGCAATATGTAGTCATGTATGGCGCCGTCCGAGCAGTAAGCAATGGGGACGAATTATGTTGTTTATAGCGGGAGAGCGGGGGGCTTCTTGGGCTATTTTATACAGTGGGCTGATCTTGTATACATCGTTGGAAAAAGAAAAAAAAACTCCAATCCCTCTTGAGAGGTTGGTTGTCCCTGAACCCGGGATTACAGTGCTGGCACAGATGGCGGATTTCAGGAGTTTTTGCGGTGGCTTATTTGGCGGGCCTGGGGGCGCAATGCGGGTTGCATTCCGGAGTGGGGGTCAATACTGGCAAGTAGATATCGAGAAGGACACTAAAAATGATATTTGTGTGCTGGGTGATATATGTTTTTATACCCAAGAGCAAGGAGATTAGCATTCCGATAAAATGGGCGAATTCCCATAATCCGGAAGCCAAAGGTGGAGCCAAAAAAAAAAAAAAAAAATAGAAAAAAAATCCAAGTTTAATATGAAACACAAACGCCGAAAAACAATTGAATATAAGACACAATGGTATATGATACTATAAATCAGCTTTCCCTCCCCGCACAAAACTACCCCTCAACCCTCCGAGCCCTCAGCTTCAGCCCCTCCGAGCCCTTCTCCAACTTCACCCACAACCTCTCACTAAGATCCTCCATCTCCTCCCATTCGCCCTCACGAATCCGACTCCTAGCATCCTCATCCAACCCATGAAACATCAGCGCCAGTGAATTAGCACCCCAAGCGCGCATCCCCCACTTCGTCTCACCCTCCCGACTCATCACCACAACCGTCAACAAGAATATCAGGGAGAAGATCCAGAGTGCGACCGGGAAAGCGAGCCACGCCCACCTCACACGAATGAAAGACTCTTTCCCCAGAGTCGTCCCGTTCACCGGTGGGGTCGTACCGTCGAAGTCCCTAAGACGGTTGGTCATGGCGGTGGCCACGCGGGACATCACCTCCGTCACGTTCGCCTGAGTGCTGAAGCCCTGCATTAGGTCCGACGAGAAAACACGGTTATATCCTGACCCCTTAGCCCATCCTGATAAGTGTTGCGTAACGCCCCCGGAACCCTGAATAGATTCTTGCGCCAGTGGAGTAATCACAAAACTCGTCACTTCAGTCCCATTGGCCAACGAAAAGCGCCGTTCCCCATTACTCTCAATGGTAATGTCCGTATCCGTAGAAATAACCTTCTCAGAGTAAACCCCTTTGCTGACCTTCGCGTTCACCGTCTTGACGCACCAGAAGAGCGCACACTCCGTGCCATGATATGTCGGCGGCCAATTCCCGGTCTCGCTCTTAGCCTGCAAATATGCTAGCGTCGAAAATGGGCTACTCCGACCCGCAACACCTCCCTTTAACATAGTCGAATTTTCGAGCGGGAGGTAGGTTTGGTTCAGGATGGTGTTGATGTTATTGTTATCCGGCTGCTGCCAGCTTTGTGCCTTCAGCCCTTCAAAATTTGCGGAGCAGAGGCTGTTCGCATCGCAGCTGGACTGCACATCGTCGCTGACATCGAAGCACTCGCTGCACACCGCTAGCGTTGCGAAGGGTGGGAACGTGCAATTCCCACTGGTGCAAGTGAAAAATGGTTGGTTCACCGTTGAGATGCTACCGGCGGGCCCGGAGAGCGCAGCGTTGTAGATTGATGACAGAAGGGAGAAAGAGATCTCCGGGGTGGTCGTGCCGGAGCTGGTCACGTTTTGGTATGTGTCGAAGCGGTTCGCGCGGGTCACTGTTGAGGTCGAGTTGGGTAGGACGATGGAGCGGTTGGGGTATGAGAGAAGTTGCTGCTGAGCAACGCCGAGTCCCATTGAGGAGACCATTAGGAAGGCCCCTAAACATGCGAGGCTCCTAGTCAACCATCCCAAGTCAGTAAAGGTAATTATCGCGGTTGATTCGTGATAACATACAAACCCTTCTGCTTCCAGAACAAAACCAGAGCCCCCAACGGACCCCTTGAAGCCTGATTATAAACCTCTACATCAGCCAACCTCCTCTCCCTCTTCGAAAACCAAAGCCACATCAACTGTCCCATGCACTCGTCGATAGGTACCAGCAACGAAGCCCTGGACATGGTCGACAGTAACGACAATATAGCATTAACGCTGATACCCCCGGACGACCAACTCCACGCCGGAATCGGACGATCGTCGAAGAGAAACAGCACCACTGTGCTCGCAAGAACGGCTAAGAAGGAGACCAGGATCGCGAGCCATTCCCACGCCCAGTAATCTATTCTTCGCTTTTTGCGATGTAGAGGGAAGGCGGGGCTGGATTTGGTGTCCAGGTCGTGCATTGTGTGGTGCTGGTCGGCTCGGAGGGGGATTGTGTCTTCTTCGGGCCAGTCTTTGTTTGACATCTCTTTTTCTTCCCTTTTTTTTTTTTCAAGCTGGCGAGAGGTCGTGTAATGTAATAGAGCAGTGTGCTCTGTTCCCGGGACGGTATAGTACGGTACTCAGCTTTGTGATTAAAGTAGGGGGAAAAGAAGGAAGAAGCCGATATGAGCAAAAGCGTAGGTAATCCGTCTTGTTTTATCAATCATGGACAAGTGGTTTGGCTGATTCTAACCTGACTGTAGTATCGTACCCCTCCCCTCCCCGCTGGCTGAGCGCCCGGGCCCTAAAAGCGTGGCTGGCTATCTTTGTTTATTACCGATTGGGGAAAGAAACTGTGCAGGGGAGACAAACTTGATAGGGTTGCTGCAGAGTGATATCCGCGTCACTATGCCACACGGTCACCAAGAAGGCTCCCCAGACTACAGTGAGGCTGGTGAATGGAGCGTAAAAAGTCAAATAATCGAATCAAGTGGTATGTTCTTGGGGTTGCCTCCTCTTCTAAGCTCTGACATCTCTAGGAGGGGCTGAGGAGCACTTTTTACTGTGTTTTTTTTCGCCCCCTTCTAAGGTAGGGAATCCCCGACTGCAGTACAGTGGTACCGGTACACACCGCAGGGTTCGATTATTTGGATTTTTATAGTGCTTACGCCCGTCCCAGGCAAGTACTGGTATCCGACACCAGGGGTCACAAAAACATATGGCTAATCACCCGTATCTCTCTATGCACTCAAACGAAATTATAAGTACCCCCCGATGTTCTTGGCTGGGACAAGCACCGGCATTCTGACTGTGATAGACGAAAGGCCGGTCTTGGCGTCTTTTTGATAGTGGAAGCAGGAGTGGAGGACTCTCTGCTCGAGTACTCCATGGGGGACAGGATATACCCGAGTACCGGTGCTACTCTCTGGGTGGCCGAAGGCCCTTCATCTCACCTATCATATATCATACTCGAGCACTCTCAACTCCTGGCGCAGCGCAAGGTGTGGATGAGTGACCTGTGGCAGTGCAACACTGGCTTTATTGGCCTTTGGATGCGAGCGCACCGCCACAAAATTCCCTCCTCTCCTCTGGATGTCCATTAGCGAGCTGTGATTGGAGCCACGGTCAGCTTATCCCAGACTGCTGCGGGTAAGCTTGACGGAGGGGGTGCTTGGGTTATTGGCACCACATCTCGCACACTCGAGAGCACGAATGGTACCGTAAATTCGGTACCGCGTGTCCACCTCTTTGATCCGCACAACACCAGTCAAACAACTTTATCCAGACAGATCGTAACATAAGCACCATTCCCCCCATCATACTGAAATTCCTTTCTCCCCCTAATCCGACCAAGTGACCCCTAGAAAATTCTACCCATCATTAATCACACATGTAATCCGTAATCTCCACAGCTGGACAGGCAACACCAATCGAACCCAGTCAGAGAGATATTTACTAATTATCAAAACCTAGCAGGTACCATCAGTGACCCACTTCTATATCTGTGCTGGACCTGACCGGTATTGTGGTAGTCCTGGTATTAGTAATCAACAAACCCCCTACCGAAGCGGTGGGAGCACCGGTTCAATACCGGCACCGAGTACCGAAGATGACCAATCCACAGAGTGTCTAGAAATAGATATGCTAGAATCGCCGAATTTGGTCATAAAATACTCTACCAGCTCCCTCTTTCCCATGCCTGGCCACCGGCACTTTACGAACTGACGTGTAGGGTTAGGTTTTTAGGGTTGGAACTTAGCACATACCGTACCGGTACTCGTACAAGTATGGTATATACGGTACCAGTACAAAAGAGGCTTGAAATTAATAGAGGCATTTTCACTTCGTGATGAAAAAAGCTTATCGATGCAAGCTTTTTTAGAGTCGAAGGACTTTGGCGGATATGACACCTTTTCGTGAGCGGAACACACGGGTCAACTCGAAACTTAGCGCCCGAGAAAAACCCTCCTCAACTTGAAGTCCAGGGCTGAATTCCCCAACTGTGTATGATTCAAGTGCCGGAAATCATGGACCAAGTTTTGAGGAGACGAAAAGTGCCCTCCACTCTCAGCCCTAAAAAATGAAACATCGCGCGTGGAGGGGGGGGGAGGGGCAAAAGTGCCGTCTTTTTCTGAATAAATGGGGTTGGGGTTGGGCTTGATTTCAATTTGGCCACCATATCAAAAAATGCCGCTTTTCCTAAAAATCTGGCTTTTGCTAAGACTCAAAAACCCCCAACCAATAGGTATGATAATAGTATTATAAAAGGATTTTTTGTATCTGGATAGTATCTGCCATTCTGACTATTGAGGTCAAAAGAAAAAAAATCTGGTAGGGGGCCTATAAGTTGGGCTATATTCACGAAGATGCGATATTACAACATTTCATTTATAACAAAAATGCCCATAAAAATTTACAAAAATGCCATTTTTTCTCGCGTGGCAAACGGGGCCCTTAGTATTTATTTATTTCTAATACGATAGGGTAAGTGTAATCTTTTTATGGAAGAACAGTATGGGTTGTGATTAACTTGGCGGTGCCCCCCTCCTACTCTAGAAATGGTTTGGCGATCCTGGAGCTTTTGGTTATGCTTAGCTTACTGTGCTGTACTCGTACTGTGCTGTACCTTGCCATAGATCGATAGATAGATGGGGTTGAGTAGGTGCAGCACATAGCCATACGGTAAGCACTTAAGTTAAGCTACCCGCCCCTGCCGGATTGATGGAAACAAGTATGATACGGCGATCAGATTTTTCCATGACTCTGGTGGGCGCAGGCCGTTATAAACCAGGAACCAAGTCCAACTAATATTCAATTACTGAGATGATACAGCCCATTCATTGCTGAGAACCTCAACTTAAATTAACCGAATCGCAAGACAAGAAACACTATTCTTTTCTGTTCCTAGACTACGGTACACCATGGTTTTTACAACCACACCTCGCTATCCCCGATAACTAAAATCCAAAACAATGCATTTGGTGCGGCGAGTGGCTCAGGACAACAAGTCAGTCATTGATGCAAAGAAACCCAGAAGCCACAGAACCCTACGCGGGTAACGAGGTATCTAACTATCGAAGCCCGGACAGCGAGGGTTTCCTGTGCGTTACTTTCAACGGGCAGGTGATCGAGGGAAGTGATGAGGATTTAAATTTAATGGCAGGAAGGAAGGAAGGAAGGAAGGGGTGTTGTGCGTGGTGCGTGGTTTCACAGGAGTGGTTATGCTGGGGGGATGAAATTGAAATAGCGAGTAAGAGTTCGCTGCTTTGTTGTTTCACAAAAAGGGCACCAGCGCCGGAACACCTGCGAGATGTAAAGGATAAAGCGAAATTTTTTCCTGAAGCTTTCATAGGAACCCAGGTGTGCAAAAAAAATCAAATAAGCAATCTCCAAAGAGTCTCTGGTGTGTGTGGAGGTATGGTATTTCTCACCAATGACTGTGCGGTACTACACCGGCGGGACTCCGGCGGGGATGTGATTGGTTGGCTGTGGTGATGGCGGGTGGGATAAGGGGAGGGATGCTCGGAGATCGTGGGATACCGGAGGAAGATAAGGGGTGTTGAATTAGGGGAGCGTAGTTGGGGCTATTGGTGCCTGTTCTATAACTGGTAATTACTAGTCGGTGAAGTTTATAGGAGTAGAGTATCATACCTGGGATTAAGTGGGCGGAGGAAATTCGTAGGGATTTAAATAAATAGCGAGTGATAAACAATGATACAACAATTCTTTTTTTAAGAGAGGAAACAATCATTACTTCATAACTTTTCTATTCCACATATATAAACGCATGCTGTGCATCCAGAGCACCTAATGCAAAAAAAAATTGTTCGAGTCTCCTCCCCCCTCTAGCTCTAACTAAAAAATCCACTCGTAAGTCTCCTCAACAACTACCCCCAACTTCCCTACCACCTCCTCCACACTCCTCCCAACGCTAGCTACGTAAACCCCCCTCTCAGCCCTCCACTTGCCCACACTTGTTTCAAAATACCCGACAGCGAACTCATCCAGCACAACCTTCACAACCTTCTCCTCTCCGGGCTGCAACTCCACTTTACCAAAGCCTTTGAGTTCCTGGGCTGGTCTCTCGACCAGGGACCCGGCCCTGGGTGATATGTAGACCTGCACTGTCTCGCTACTGGTGACTTTGCCTGTGTTCTTGACGGCTACTTCGATGGTTACGGTGGCGCCCGGTGCGAGGGTGTTTTTACCCCTAGTGAATCCCAGTGAGGAGAGGGTGAAAGTAGTGTACGAGAGGCCAAAGCCAAAGGGGAAGAGCACGGGAATGTTGCGAGACACGTAGTGTCTGTATCCAACAAATACGCCCTCGCTGTACTGGACTTCATTCTTGGCGCCGCCGTCGCCACCAAAGTTGCCCCAGGAGGGATTGTCTTCCACTTTCTTGGGGAAGCTGATCGGGAGTCTGCCCCCTGGTGCTTCCTTTCCTAGCAGCACATCGGCAAGTGCGTTCCCAGCTTCCTGTCCCTGATACCAAACTTGTAGCAACCCCTGCACCTCCGCAAGCCATGGCATGCCCACCGCACACCCGGACTGATTCACCACGATGGTTCGCGGGTTAGCCTTTGCAACGGCGGAGATCAACTCATTTTGCTTCTCCGGCAAATCCATGCTGTGTCTGTCGTAGCCTTCCGATTCCCACTCGTCGTTCATACCGACCACCACTACCGCCACATCCGATTCCTTAGCAAGCGCCGCGGCCCGCGAGATGTACTCCTGGGCGTCGCGGACGAGGTCTATACCCAGGCGGATCCCGACGGCGGATGCGAAATCGAGAGCGTCTTTGCCCATGTCCGGCAGCTTCTGGTCGGGGGATTTGGTGGTTGACTCGGTGACGATTTTGTACCATTCACCGGCTTGGAGGGTTAGCTTCTTAGTGACTTCTTCGGAGCCGGAGGTGAAGAAGAGTTCCCCGGCCTCTGTCCAGTGAGTGTGGTCTAGGAAGAGCTCGTCGTTCAAGTACACCCTCGTTGGCCCGACCGCCCCGAGTCCTAGGATGTGTTCTCCCGAGACTTCCGGGGTGAAGTAGCCTGTTAAGCGGATGCTGTAGTCCTTGTCTGCCAAGGACGGGGGTTTCTCGTCCATGAGGAAGATGGTGGAGGTTTTCATTATCCTGGCCCGTGCTATTCCGCCCTGGCATTTGCGGCCTCCGAAGAATTCGAGAATCATGCCGTCCTCGCCGCTTGTCGGGGAGGTTTTTACTCGGCCTCCAGCGATGGGGAATGATTTTACCCACTTTTCGGTCTGACAGCCGATTTCGTAATTCACTTGTATATTGTGCTCTTTTACGGCTCCACGGATGGCGTCTAGGGGATTGGTGAGGTAGTGCGGGTTCAAATTCGCAGATCCACCGCCTCCAGCAATGCACGCATTCGCGTTGGGGCCTATCCAGGCTATCTTCTTGATGGACGTTGAGATGGGGAGGGCACGGTTCTCGTTCTTGAGCAGGACGATCCCTTCAGTGCCGGCTTTTCGGATGAGTGCCCGGTGCTCCGGCTTGTCATTCGCAAGCTCTGGCTCCTCCCCGAAACGTCCCCACTTACCGGTTCTCGCAACGAGCTCTAGGACATGCCGAGCTCCGATCTTGATGGCCGTGAGGAGCTCAGGGTCGTTGTTTGGCCCCTTGATCGCCTTGAGAAGTCTCTGCCCACGACGAAGAGCTGGGCCGGGCATTTCTAGGTCTAGTCCGGTTTTGATAGAATCAACCGGGTCGTGAGCTCCGCCCCAGTCGGACATTACCAATCCGTCATATCCCCATTCCTTGCGAAGGATTTGCTTCATAGTGAAGTCGTTGACGTCCGCATGTTGCTACAATCTTCGTTAGCATCTTCTTAATATTGACTTAGCCAAAGGACTTACTCCATTGATAGCATTATAAGAGCTCATAATCGCCCAAGGCCCCGCATCCCTCATGGCAATCTCAAACGGCTTCAAGTAGATCTCCCTCAAGGTCCTCCCGTCAATGATCTCATTGACAGTAAACCTCTTGGTCTCCTGCTCGTTCGCGACAAAATGCTTCATGGTGGCGGCAACACCCTTGGACTGCACGCCGTTCACATATGCCGCCGCTAGTTTACCGGATAAGTACGGGTCCTCGGAGAAGGATTCGAAGTTCCGCCCCCCGAGTGGGGACCTGTGATTACATGCTGTCGGGCCAAGGAGGACGTTCGCCTGTTTGCTTTGGGCCTCTTCACCGAGGGCTTCGCCGACCTGGTGGATTAAGTCCTTGTCCCAGGTTGCGGCGAGGGAGACGCCGGAGGGGAAGAATGCTGCCTGTTTTGTTTCCATCAGCAATCAGTTCCACCCCCTGCCCAAGAAAAAAGGGTCAATTGCAAGGAGGAAGCAAGAAAAACCTTGGTCCCATTAGAGAAAAACTGTCCTCGAGCTCCGCTAGGTCCATCGGTAGTTTTGACCCCAGCAACCCGACCCTGGATCTCCACTGTTCTCCAAAAGTCCGCACCAGCGAGCAACGAAACCTGCTCTTCTAGACTTAATCCCTCTAATGTCCTGTTCACCACTTCTTGTAGATCTTTTGGTAAAGCCTTGAGAGCCATTTTTCGATCGGGCGAGAGGCGGACTTGCATTTCGAGTGGTGTATCATTTCAGATAGATTGGGAGGGCTGGATGTGGCATTTATAATTCGAGTTTTAGGCAGTTGGTGGAGTTGGTTGGTTTGTCAGGAGGGATAGTAGGATGCATGGTTGGCGAATTTGTATAGCATAGAGGTACTCGTTAGATGAGTTACTTTGTTTCCTATCCTTAATATCATACAGTCTACAGGAGTAAACCACCAAGGTGTTGTGCAGTACTAGCACACTACCGGCATTGAACGTTGTCGTTGCCCCACCTAACCGAATACCCATTCCAAGCCCCCCCCCTTCCTCGACTAGAAAAGCCCTATGCGGGGAATCTCGGGGGAAGGGGTGGGGGGGAAGGGGTGGCGGGTGTACTCCAGCAGCACGCAATCGAGTATCCGGGGAGTATCGCTCAAATTACCGGATAACTACCATTTTACTATTTTTTTTTGTCCTAGTTTTTCCGGAGAAGCAGGAGAAGATATAATAGATGGAGAACTCACTTGGGTATTTGTTATCGTACTGATTTCATATTATGGGCTGGCATATCTCTTCCTCGTATTTGTTAGAAAGGCGTAGTCTAGATCCGCCTTTCATGGTCCCATTGTCCCGGGAAGGGAAGGGGTACCGGAAGGCGTGGAAAAGGAAAAAGTGGTGGGCGCGGGCCATTGGCGGCTCGACTCCACCACCAATGTTCCTGGAAGAATTATCATATGTCCACCACTACCCGCCCGCGGGTTGCTCTTTTTCTCCCGGGAGAGAAGGGTCCACTTCAGCCCGGTTTTTGGTTCTGAGGAGGTGGGCTATTTGCGGCGATTAGCTTAGCGTATCCGGGGAAAGTTTGTGATGTTGCCGGTGTGGGCTCGTGCTCTACGGGAAGGGTGGGCCGTGTCGGAGCTACCGATTCTACGTTGTTTTGGTCGCTGTTTGGGCTATGACACTGCGAGTTTCGTGGCAGGGACGTTCGATAATCTCCCTAGGTGCACAGTTAGGTTGGTGAATCACATGGCTGTAGCTATCCCGACATTCCCCTAGTATTTCGTATAGGCGTTATACCGGTTAATATCATACGCTAGATGATAAGTTAGCCAACGAGGTTTTAGGACAACAGGAAGTCTTGGGAATGCTCTATTCCCGGGATGCCCGACGGGGGGATCCCAGTGTGGCAATACACTTATTTGCCCAAGAGCCAGTAAATGGCCCCCACACGCGAGGAATAAAACAACCCGTCAAAGTATTCCGAGTGATAATCTAAGTAAAGGATAGTGTTTCTACCGGCATTAATAGGATTATCATCGGTTGCGTGGCTCTCTCCTTTTCGCATTTTTGCTACTTTTTTTTTTTGCTCGCTCCCACTCAATAAACAAATCGCTTTGTTATCGCAGCAGCTCCGGAAATGTCTCGTTAGTTAATAATCAAGAGGCGTCAAATTCCATCACCATCCTACATAAACTAAAGCGGCAGATACAATAGCTAAATAAATAAAAAAACATCCCGTCTCAGAATGAGCCCAGCGCGCACTTACTCGTACATAAATTCCTATGGCGAAAGAAAACCCAAACCCCTCAAAAAGTAATCACCAAACACAAATACAACCTTTAAACGGTACTCAAGACACGCTCCGGCGACCTACCAGGCCGATTCCTTCTACTCTCAAGCAACAGCAGAAAGAAAAGAAAAGAAGGTTATTGTCCCTTCTTGGCGGCGGGGCGCTGGGCCACCAACTGATAATAATGTATATTGCACCTTGCAAAGTGTGCCCTCGTCCGAGCCTGAATTTTGCGTTTGTTAGTTCTCTGTTATATATAGCTACTAGCCCGTCTATCAGGCACCGGGACACCTTGGCGCTATTGATGCCTGCATTGGTGCTAAGGTGTCCGGATACCTTATAAACGGGCTAGTGTGTATGTGATTATATTGGGAGGGGGGGGGCGGTCGAAAACTTACTTCTCCAAGAGTTCGTACGGTTGCACCACAGACAGGGCAGTGGTATCTCCCTTCGCGCTGGTGATTTCTTCTGCCATCGCTACCTACACGGTCACCTGCTGCGAGGAGATCGGCTGGGGTTGGCCCTGCAGGCCCGTCTGAACTCCCTGCAGGCCCGTCTGAACTCCCTGCGGATCCGTCTGAACTCCCTGCAGGCCCGTCTGAACTCCCTGCAGATCCGTCTGAACCCCCTGCGGGCCCGTCTGAACTCCCTGCAGATCCGTCTGAACCCCCTGCGGGCCCGTCTGAACTCCCTGCAGATCCGTCTGAACCCCCTGCAGGCCCGTCTGAACCCCCTGCAGATCCGTCTGAACCCCCTGCAGACCCGTCTGAACCCCCTGCAGATCCGTCTGAGCCCCCTGCAGACCCGTCTTCTTCCTCCTCCTCGCCTCCCTCCTCCGCTGCCTCTTCCTCGACATCGGCGGCTTGATCGGCGGCCTGCCCACCACCACCGCCGCCTGAGCCAGTAGAGAAGTTGGCTATGAAATCGAGTATAATACGGTCTCTGGCTGCCGCTTGCCTCTGCCCCTCCAGAATAGTTTGCTCTATGCGTTGAACTCTGTCTGCTAATACCCGAAACCCGGACAATAGCTCAGACAAGGCAGCTACAGTGGGCTGGGCCGTCGGTGTTGTGGCTGCTCTGGCCAATGATGGTTGCCTCGTTGCTCCTCGTAACTCTACGCCCAACGCTGCGACTTGGGTAGTAGCTGTCGTAGGCCTTGCTAGTACTCTAGTGATTTCTTGTGCGGCTTGGTCGTTTGCCGATTCTAGATCTTCAGGAATTTGTAAGAATCTAGTGTCACTAGAGGGCCGTACGAGGTGCCTGATTGGCTGTATGAGCTCTGTAGTAGTTTGCTCCATGGTTGGCAGAAACGGAGTGCCTGTTTGGGCGTTCATTCGAGCTACACGTTTCACGCGTCTCGCGTGTCTGCCCCGATCGGTCAAACCCCCCTCGTCCTCTTCTGAGGACGAATAGTTGTAGAATCTTTTCTGCTTGCGAGGTCTAACCCCATAATTATCCTCCAAATCCCTGTCGCGGTTATAAGGTAACGAATCCTCACTATCCGAGTAGGGAAGGTAGTCTGGCCGCTGATTGAGGGCTTGTTGGTAGTTCTGCTCCTTCTCCGCCCACCTAGCGTTGAAATTAGCCACGATCGAGGCTAGGTTAGTCGGGTTATCCTCAATGGTTGGCGCTTCCAACTCTTGGTTCCAGATATTGGATGTAAGGGGCACAGAGGGTGCCGGAAGTATGGGCGTGAAAAGGCTCGCTCTCGGGAGTGTTAGGACGGCGCCCCTCCTTACTATTGTGGCGGTGCGCCATCTTTCAGTGGCTAGCTGGGAGAGAGGTCTTGCTACCCAAATCCAGAGTTGGTCGTTTATCCTTATATAAGACACTTGAGGTAGCCTGATAGTATCACCTCCATACGTTTTCGAATTAGTTTCCATGATTTGAATGATTTTGTCAGTGTTGTCCTCGGGAAGGAAGCCTGCTCGAGCAAAGCCCTGGGGGGGGCTCCCGGCAGGTGCTAGTCGACTTCCAACTAATATCTGAGTGGTATCTGAAGCCAAAACCAAATATTTATCACGAAGCTCTTCCCTCTGAAAATTGGTAAGTTGGTTATTTCGATTTAATCTTGCCACTAAAGTGATTGAATTAGTTGTGAAGAGATGGAGGAACGATTGTACTTACGAGCATTTTGGTAAGCCGCGGAGTACTGCGGCCAGACAGGGAGGTTTCGAACTCTTGTCCAAGAGCCCTCTAGAAGGGTCGAGTCGCTGATGGACGTGAGCTTCTATGCGCCAGTGCCGGAACGAGTGGGGGGGGCCTACCTCATGAGCACAACCTTGTAACCTGGTGGGACGGGCACTACCGAGAAACCACACCCGTTATCTTGGTTCTGACATAGGCAGCTGTGAGGCAAGTTGGCTGTTGTCAGGCAGTTCATTTGTAGAAGGATTCCACCAGCATTGTCAAGGTGCCACATTGCCTGCCCCAGATCATCGGAGTGATTGGCATGTGATAGCACACTGGTGAGGTTGGTGAGTAAGTTGAGGGCGGTGGAAGTGCCAGCTGTCTGCGGATCTCGAACCTAGAACCCACTCACTATTAATTTTGGGGAGCCCAAATTGCTTCTAAAACACGGTCTTACCGGAAAGGATGTACGGAGAACCCTGCGATATTCTGTGGCGGACCAATCTTGTGGCACGTACGATCTCGCCGCTTGGCTTTCCCCGTCTGTTGGAATGGGTCCCTGAACTTGGGCGAGTCCCTCAAGGAACGAGACTACCGTTCTCACCGAAAAAACACCGCAATCATATCCGTTTTGTTGCTGCGGTACATCCACCACGGTGTTCGCTGGAAGGGTTAGAGTTGCCGCAGATCCAGCAATATTCTGGACTGCTGGTGATTCAAAAATAGGTCTCAAGACATTAAAGAGGATGCTAGGATCACCAATACCTAGAAGGCTGTCGTGACTGAAAAAGTGCCCTTTGACCCGGTCAACTATCGAGATCCACCAGTGCGTACCGGGCTCATCTGCCTGGACATCTGACTGTATAAAGATCCAAAACCTTGCACCTAATCGGCTTCCTGAGAGGTGCAAAGGATCGCCGGTAACGGCTAATAAGGCTGTAAGCGAGACTGAAATTATCTCTGCCTCTGGATGGAATTGGTTATAGCGAGTGACGACTGCGTCCATGATATCGCTTGTAAGCCATCCCATGGGTTCTAAGCCTCTTGGGTCTGCTATTCTTTGCGTTCCCCGAAATCTTCCTTCGCTATCGAAAGGATCCATCGTGTAATTTTCAAGTGTCCATGGTCCAAACCTGGCCTCTCGGGCAGCTACCATAGCAGGAGTAAAGTTTGAGTCGTTACCTAAAAGCTGGAGAATACCGGAGGTGGGTGCGCCAGGAGGCATTGTTGGTTGAATAGCTTGTGTATAAAGTGGTTCTGGAATCATCCATGGAGTTGGACCGTAGAAGTTATGCTTGCTTGCTGTTATAATTCTGCTTTCTCGTCGTAACACTGGCCTGCTCCTTTGAAACCAGAATATTGGAGGCTGATTGTCAATTTCCAGATAAGCAAAATTTGGAAGCACAGCGGAGGGAGGTTGAACATAGTGAATATTAGTAGAATTGACGCGAGTTGACATATGAGGAAGAGATATGGGCGGCTCCTTGCCCTTGATGAAACCCTGACCATTTTCGTCCAAGGTTACCATAACTTTATTGACACCGGGATTCCATTGTAATTCAGTCTCCCGCCGGTTGGCCGCGATCGACTCAGCGCTAGCTATGTATTTGTTAGTGGCCACGGATAGCGAGTGAACGTGGGCTGGAGATCACCTCCGGATGGGTGGGTATTCATCTGCGTGCGAAAACGCTCTGCAAGGGCCGCTGGAGCGGGTTCTACCATTTCGACAGCGGGCAGAGTTTGGCTGGATGTTCAACTTAGTCCCTATTCGCAACAACGATGCCCGGCCTTCTTAGGCTCTGGGAGAGGATCAAGCTTACCCCAAAAATATTTGCTTCTGAGATCGGCGCAGGGCCGTCACTTCGACTGGACAAGACTCGCTTCTTGTAGGATCACATTCATCATCCAGCGAGTTTGGGATACCCCGAAACAGGATCGCTTCGGCACCATTATCGATTTCCCGTTGGGCAAACTCGATAGCCCTGATATGACTAGTGAGAGCTAGGAGCACCTGCGCAACCTCCTGTGGCATGTCCACAGGACCGGCTGCTTGTAGTTGGTGTGTAGGACCGTCGGGACTCTCGATTTGTTGCTAGACCGCCCTCATTAGTATAAATGGCTCATGTAGTTTATCCCACTCACCTGGGTAAGAATTTCTGTGAATCCGCCCATAAATCCCGGTATATCCCAGCTTCCTGAATCAATGGGGGTCCCCGGGCTAGGCCAAAAGTGACCAGGGCTACTGCTTTCGTGCCATAGGGTCATGGCCCTCAAGACATATCGCCAAGAATGTTCAATCGATTGAGGAGGGGTAGAGATATTGTAACCCTGAGCACGGGCTATCCTGCAGGTAGGATCTCTAGTTGCCACTCGTAAGCATTGCTCAAGGCCGCCATGGGCCGATAATCTATCCGGTACCGCGACTGCACCAGCCGGCCATGGAGCGAGGATGTGGAGCGTCGTGGTTTGGAAATTTAAATCCACAAACCAGTATTCATGGAGGTTGTTCCGGAGAATGAATAGTAAGTTTGTGCATTGAGGGAGTCTCTGGCGTATTTCGGGAGTTAAAAAGGTAGTTGGTAAATTGTCTAGCGAAACCGGGCTCGAGATGATTAGAGGATATCGGCTTGGGTATCTCCTGGAAAGAGATTCGCAATAAACCCTCCACAGTGAATCAGACGGGCGATCAAGTTCTATACCCCAGGGAGCGAGCCCCTCAAATTGGTGTTCGTTATCTAGATCTTGAATGACAGGTTCGCTCCAGGCTCCCAAAGTGGTCACCCGTTGGGCCACCCTCGCCGCCGTAAAGTTATCATCGCTGAAAAGGCCAAAAAAGGTATTCAGCTCAGGGAGAGCGGGATTGACTTGAGGTAGGGAAATCTCAGGTCTGAGTTGGCCACGATCAATTCGCAAAAGCGTCGGAATATTTTGTTGGACCATGGCTATCAAGACTCTAGGGGTTCACACGTAACTGAGGTGTCGACTATCGCAACAATGGTATTTTTGAAGTGTTTTCTTCCCTCCATCGGCCTCTGTCCTGAGCATAGACCATATCTTTAAACACCTATTGTCTGGACCTCGGGAAACAAGAGAAAGGAAATTTACACTTCGGAATTTTAGCTTTTTTTCGTCTTGAGCAAACAAAGAATTGAAAAGTCCGAACACCTACATCAGGAGACAAAGGGTAAAAAGCCATTTTACTGAGAAACAATAGGCTCTGCCCGGCCGATCTAAGTCGCATTAAGAATCATGATTGATCACTCGATGCCAAGACTCAGACAAAGGAACGGCCAAGCAGTGATGGCTGAGTGAGGGTGTGGTGTAAAATTTTTCCATTGTGCGGAATTTTGGGACTTTTTATGGGCTCATTGTGTTGGCCTCTTGCATTGATGGGTTTCTGAAGGGAGGCTATTTTCGCCCGTGTTTTCGTACAGTACAGATACAAGACAGGGATTATTTCGTCGGCTAACAAAAATAACTACGGAAACATACTCGGGGGTGGAAGTTAGTGATGGGATGAGTAGGGGTTTTAGGTCCCCGTGCTCATGACCGTCTTGGATTGGAATGCTTCCTGTACCTAGTACGAATATAAGTTATTAAGTCAGAGGGAAAAAATGATTTAATTTGGTAGGTACAGTATATAATGCTGAAGTTCAGCCTCATCAAACTCGGTTCACGATCCCTTATGACATCCGCTATAATAAATAGTTCGACCCCGCACTAGTCATTGCACTACCCTACCCACTATACTCGAGTACCTATTTGGCAGAAAACCCCTAGCAAACCTGACCAGGACAAATGGGGAAGGCAAATCTTGGGTAAAGTGATCGGAAAAAAAAGTGGTTGGTTGGTGGCTAAATCAAAATATACTCGAGTACAAGTGTATTCATGTCCAACACAGGCAACCAGGGGTTTTTCCGATAACTTTTTGCTCCAGGCTGGTACAAGCACTCGCGGCAGGGGTAAAGTATTGGAACAAACTGGGGTCAAGATGGCCAATGCAAGACTTCCTTCATTCAGATCCCAAGATGCCTAAGAAGGAAAATAACCGCTCTTTGTTTTGTTCCTCGCACAGACATTTGTCCTCCTGTTTGTTCCAATACTTTACCTCTACCCCGAGTAATGGCAAGCGTCTCAGCGAAGGTGAGTGCGTCACTTAAGCTTGGGCGGTGTCCGCAGTCTAAAATATGCCTTTTCAATGCTCCCAGTTATCATAGTAACCAAGGAACGGATTTTAGGTGTCCAGTACTCCACCCACTGGTGCGTGGCGGTTGTTTGATCACCATCCCAACCCTTGCGAAAGCCCTTACAGAGGAGGGATTGTAAGACCCTCAGCCGCATGTTGTGCAGGTATGATAGGCACCTAAAATCCACCCCTAGGTTACTATGTCGACCGGCAGCACCGAAGGTCCTACGAGTATTTCAGAATGCGGGCACCGTCCAACCTTAAGTGACGATAACACCAAAAAATACGGTAGATCTAGAATCTACTGGGAGCGTACTCGAGTACCTCGCATATCTGTATGTACACTGTTTGGCGCTCATGGAACCAGCCACAAATCTCCAGAACAACCCACGAGAACCCCCCTGACACGAACCTTCTATAATGCGCCACGATCCTCTTTGCAGGGAGTGAGACATGTCAGCGCCAGTAATTTCGAATTCCCATATAACCCCTTCAACACATCCGAAATTCTCGCACTCCACCCTCCATGGAAGCCTCCCTCGAGCTACTCTGCTGCGGTCTCACCATCCCCACCAATCCCCCCCGTAAACGCTACCACTGGTGGATAAGTCCCAAAACAACCATGTCTTCATCGTCATCACCGCGCTCTAACACCCCCCCAAACCCCTTCCCTCTCGATATCTCAGAGATAGAACTAGAGATCTCACTCCTAAAAAAGTTGGCCAAGTTCTTGAAGGCAAAGAAGGAGGAACACGATATCGCAGCGGAGGTATGCGCGCGAGCATTTGATAATGCTAAGATGTTAAGTCTACTAGTGGGAGATGATATGGAGCGGTGTCAGAGGTTGATCTTGAAGTATTGCGAAAGGATTTCTGAAGTTAGGAGAAGAACAGGAGAAGATGGACGGCCGGGGGTGGTAGTATAAACCGAAGTAGGTTTTCTGGGTCAGGAGGCCCGAGAGGACGTTTCGGCTGGTAGGGGGGGGAACTGAGATGTGTGATATTTCATGATTCTCTCGTTTTTCAAGTATCGCTTATTACTATTTCCAGTTAAGGGGTCCATCCACCGATATTATGTTTGAGAAAATTGATTTTCAATTCTTTTTCATCCTCTCAGCTTAACATCCACTTAGCAAACTTGAATACATCACACTGAATATAATCGCCGAGATGCCATACCAATTCCTTTTCTTTATCCTTCATCTCACACCTACCAGAACACGCTACCTCGACCCTATCACAGACAAATTCTAATTATGGGCGCAGCCAACAGTATCCCCTTAATCAGACCTCGCCCCCGCGCCGCCTCCACTATCTCACTACCCTCCACCACTAATGTGGACATAACTCACACGACCCCACCCATTACCCTTCCATTGGATCTACTAACCTACCTCCAGTCAATAATCGCCTCGCCAACCTATTACGTTCGCTCCCTCAAAAATTTTAACTCCCTCTCTTCAACCCTAGCCTTCTATATTCGCCTCCTCCCTCCAAATGCTTCCTGGGATGAAAAAGCTAAAGTAGAGGCAGAAGGATCAGACGAGCAGTGGATTGAACAGGCAATCGTTTGGTCTTCTGAGATTCTGAATATATTAGGTGAGATGCAGAGATGTCTTGCCACGCTGCGGGAGATCAAGCCGGACGATTTAAGGGGGAATTATCATTCCCTTGAGGAGTGGGAGGAGGAGGTTGTAGGCGCCATTAAAACCCTAGAAAAAGTTGCAGCTACATTCAAGACTAAGGTGAAGGGCAAGGGAAAGGCTACTAGGAGTGGGGTGTCAATGATGAATGCGCTTGAAGAGGTTAAGGGGATCAGAATTTTGGATCTGAAGTGAGTATTTATTGATGATATCGCGGTTTACCCTTCGGCCCCACCCGTCCCTTGCCTGCCGTCATGGTATTGAACTATCTCCTTGATGAATTTTCTGTTTGGGTCTGCACCACCCCTTTGGGCTTCGTCGTTTATTTTTGGATGGCTTTTGGTTATATCGAGATCCCCTATGTGGGGTGATTTAATTTTGACTGTCGTAGAATTCAGCTGTGTATCGGAATATATAGGGCACTTCGATTTTATTGTTAAGCTTCAACCAGGCGTTTAATTGGCATCACCTCTAGCAACCTAGGTTGGACTGTTTCAAGTATAATAATTCGTTCAGAGAACTTTCGAGAGGTATCATATCATCTCCTATCCTATAAACCCCTAATAGAGAAACTAGGGGCCATGTGACCAGGGGTTTTCAGTGTACCATACAGCCTAAGGAATGAGTTCGCGAACATCTGATCACAAGACACAGTATGCATACACTGTGAGCTAGATGCCGGATGTCCCAGAGGAACGAGTAGAAAGTAAAAGTCGACGGTGTGCTAAAGGTACCCGAGCCTTAAGGGTCATATTATGTACATTTTAGAGACTTTTCATTGAGATCAAACTGATGCAGCAGCTCGGCTGCATAGAGTCCCTAGGCCATATGATGCAGTATATAAGAAGGCTTGTTCGCCGTGGTATACCATACCTCCTGATGTTCGGCCCTGTGGAGCATCCTCCCTATTAACCAGGCTGTGGCCAAGCCAATAAGGTATGATACGTTTAGGGATCCCGCTTCACTCGTACCTAATTCGCGCACCACTCGCAGGGAATTTTTCGGCTCTCTAAAAGACCTTCGATTGTAAAATAGTAGACCAAAAACTTTCGTGCCTTTTTGTGCCAAAAGCGCCCTTTTTTACCCCCCTCTCTGAGGACATCAACCCCTATCAGAATCTACCAAGGTTCCATGGCGTATTACCAAGTCCGTAGGGAACATTAAAAACTTTACAAGACGCATCAAAATTATAATACTTTAGAGCAACTGTTGGCTAAGTGGGAGGTTACGTTATACGGTTACTATGTACTTTTTTTCAAAATTAAATGTAATTGAAAGTATAGAAACAAGGGCGGTAATAGGAGGGGTTCCTTTTATATGCTGTAGGAAAAGTTAAGGTTTATCTGAGGTCTGCACCGCGCTAACATCTTTTCTTCTCTTCTAATATTATACCGTAATTTGATAGCCATCCAATCAGATTTTTTTCCCTTTGTCTTAGCTCCTACCCCTAGCAGCAACGAGGCATCCTACTGGCTAACAAGAAGGGCAGAATTGGGGGAAGAAAGCATAGAAGAAAGATGGAAAAAAGAGAGCAAAACAGAATCAACAGACATCTGACTTAGTCGGAAGCGTAAAAGAAAGCTTCCTGCCAGATACCCACACTGGTAGGAGCTGGGTTATTAAGCCAAAGATCTCGGACCAGAAACAAAAGGAGATCGTTTCCAACTCCCCTAAGGCCCTATTTAGCTCGAACTATTCACTATCTAAAATCATGGTTTTAGATATTCAGAGTGTCTAGCTTGGAGTACTTCCAAAATGCGATTTGGTGAAATTTTTAAAGCCCAACTTGAAGATTTACGGCTATGATTTTTCCTCACAGAGTTAACCCTAAATCTTGGGTTGGAAATTTGAAAACTGCTGGTGTGTTTAGAAGAGGGCTGTTTGCAAATTATGATTTGAGAATTTTTCAAATTGTATTTTGGAAATCATGGTCGCAAGTGACGGCCGTCTCAAATCATAAATCATAGCCAAAGAGGGCCTGAGGGATTAATCTCTTTTCAAGAACAGCTCTAGCAAATCCGGCGCAACGCCGAAACCACCCCCCAGGGTTAGTGTTGGATCAACCGATATGGCCTTGTGATATATAGAACATTGGTTACGCTTCTTGGAACAAAATCCTAATTCGACCATGGAGTGAATGATGCGTGGGTTCGATGCGGTTGCTCCGTTGTTCGTGCCTCTCTATCTATACTACGCTAATGAGCTATGTGTGTGCTCTAGTTCCCGTGGTGCTAACCCTACAGTGAAGCACAGTAGCTGTTTCCCTGCCCAGTTTAAGCAAGTCTACAACTGAGACGTGACACCCAAACACCTCCCCAATACCTAAAAAAAACGTGCCTAAATGCACGACTTGAGACCTGAATCCCACACATACAGAAACTTATATAAAACACCCCAAGCACAGCCTTCAATAGAGCCCCTAACTTCTCTTCACGGATTAACTATGATATAATGAAAGAGAAAAAAGACAGATCGTATGACAATCAGTGCATACACAAAAAATCACTCGAATTCAGAAGAAGAAGAAAAGCAATGCTATTCCCCGTAGAGAGATATACGAGCTACATCTACGGACAAAAATATTAACAGCTAGGAAGCTTTATCTTATGCTATAGGGACACTACTCGAGCAGAACAAAGAGAATGAGAGGCTGACGGCGGAGGTAGGAGAAGCAAACTCTGAAGGTACTCTACCGTACATAGTAACATTCCTTGCTTACGCTAGCCCCATCTCAATGCCTATAGCATTGATGCCAACGTTTTTTCTTTTCAGATACGTGACTGGAGGCCTCCGCCTCTATATAGCTGGATAAATACTGCAAAGCCCACCTATGGACATCTTAGGCTAAAGCACCTGGGGGCCCGTTTGGCACGTGCCAATAAATATTGATTGCAATAAAGCTGGGGGTGATATATATTCTAACAAGGAGTGTTCGGATATTTCAAAATATCCCCGCTAAGCAGTTACTTGAGTAAAAATCAAGTTATCAGCAACAGCTCTAATCCCTGCTAACCCGCGATAGATATAGTGAGATTTATTTTTCCATGTTCTCTCCAGGGCCTATGAACATGTTAGATGGTGATAATAGTTGGATAAATCTAACGAAGAAAAAACTGGAACGTAAGTTTTCCTTTCTTCAGCTCTAAATCCAGATAACTTCTGGTAGAGCTATCCCCTGTGGAAAAAACGTAATACTTGTGCGTGTGCTATCCCTTCAACCAAAAAATTTGTATTGAGAAAAATATCGAATAAAAGAGAAGCACTAACGTCAAACAGTGTCTAAAGTTAACTTTAGTCCATCATTCCAGTGCCCCTCATACCGAAATTGTTCATCCGCGGCTTGTCAAAGGTCAGGCTTATTTCCATATAGCTCTCCCCAGAGAATTGTGGTATCTCAGATAAATTCCTAAAAAATTAACCATGGTGCGCCGGAGCTTTTAAGTGAGTGATGCCTTAATTTAAACGCATTACACCTTCGTGACAACGCCCCAATATCCACTCCCTTCACCGATAGGGGCAGGTAACCTGAGATGTTTATTTCTGGTTCTCTGCGGGCTATCTCTCGGGCTGTCCAGAGTTCAATTCATATCGTAAACGCGACGAAACCTTCTCCTGCATGCTAGGCGCCTTTGGACTATCGCCCGGAATTCAAAAAGACAGAAAGGGGGGAAGGGAAAGGAAGAAAAGAAAGACCCCGGGGAAATGAACTTGAAAAGGTCAGGAGCCAAAGGCAGGTTAGCTGGGTTTACTTCATCTTTAATGCTAGATACACCCAGCAGCCGGGAGCTGAACTCTCAATCTTCCTATAAACGTTGGTCATGGCCTGTCACTCACCCCTAGGTGCGAAGACGGATGGAAAGGGTTTCGTATTTGGGGGGAGTTTGAGACTGAAGAGGATAAATTTCTGATTTACGATCTCCTATTCTTCTTTTTGCCTACCCATTATGGTGTGCCCCGAAGGAATTCATCAGAACCAGCCAGGATATATATGTACGATATCCTTAAACATGAATAGGGAACGTTGAGTGGAGACCCCTGGGTCATCAGGGGGAGTCCCAGCGGGCTCCCGCAACATTAGTAAACTACTATCTGGTTTGTAATTTATTGATCCTGCTCCTGTTAGCAGGCTATAGCCCCCTCCGCTCTCCCCCAAACGGTAATCCTAATCTTTTAGCTGAATTTATTAAATCCCAGAGAGTCTATCATATTATCAAGAAAAAACTCTCTTTAGAGGAAATCTAAGAGCTAATGAGCTACGGTAGTGGAAAGGGAGTGATTACTATCAAATGCCAGCCTTATTATTGATGGTTAGATTCAGGGACATCTTCTGTCTTCAGATAGCACAGCGCCAAAGTGGGACCGCCACCCCACCTCCAATACGAAATGCCATTCTTGTCTTTTTTTCTTCATCAAATTTTTCAATTGTTTAAGGGTACAACTTCTATATAGTGAAATATAGTTGTACTTATAAATAACATGGCATAACTCCTATATAAAATGGGGAAGTTGAGGACTCTAAATACGCTCCCATAGTTATATTATAATTATAATCCCGGGCTTTAAGAGGCTGAAGTGCGGCGCCCAAGCTAAAATTCCTCCTCAAATCCTGTACTACCACAAAGGTCTAGAACCATTCTTTGAATCCCGGTATCTTAACAGTTTTTCCATTGAGCCTATCACAAATTGCATGCTACATCATATTAACATCTGATTTTCCTGATTTTCCTAGCAGCCTCATACACTACTTTATTTTACACCCAGAGCGAACCACCTTTGCTAGAATTTCCTCTCGGAGGGCGACTCCAATAGGTGTGGTCGGGCTTCCACTCATCATACATTTTTCGCACGCATCGGCTAACCCCTCACTGCCACGGATACTTTAAAGCAGGCGAATTACCTCCACACCTCCATCCTGGTTTTCCAGGCATCTCCATCGTTTGTTCAGGTGCAAAACGGAATAGTTACCAAAATGCCCGGACCGACACCGATTCCGTTCGAGATCCATATTCCGGATTCGCTTCTAGGGTTTATTCATGACCGGGTGCGTACCGCCCGGCTCCCACCGCCGATCGCACACCCGGATGGTATGGCGGCGACATACGGCGTCACCCACGAAACTATGACAGCGCTGCAAGACCACTGGAATAACAGGTACAATTGGCGGGCAGTTGAAGACCGGCTTAATAAATCGCTAAAGCAATTCACCGTTCCAATATTGCACGCGGGTGAAGACCTCAGTATTCATTTCGTCCACCATAGGTCCCCGCGACCGGATGCTATCCCTCTCATATTCGTCCATGGATGGCCCGGCTCTTTTTTGGAAGTCGAAAAGATTGTAACTCCTCTTACACATCCTCCCTCTGAGAAAGCGCAGGCTTTTCACGTTGTTGCTCCATCTCTGCCGGGGATTGGGTTCTCGAGTGCGCCAAAAGCTAAGAACTTCGGGCCCGAGAAGATCGCCGGGGTTTTTCACAAGCTGATGATGATACTTGGGTACGATCACTACGTTGCTCAAGGTGGGGATTGGGGATCGATGATTTGCCGCTATCTCGCGGCGGACAATCCAAAAGCATGTATCGGCGTGCACTTAAACTTTATTGTTGCGCTACCCCCTTCAGCTCTGAAAAATCCGCTTGAACTGTTCTATCTTGCAACCCGGTGGATGACGCCTTATCAGAAGAAGATGATTGAGCGGATGGTGTGGTGGAGGAAGGAGGAGAACGGATATGCGGAGATGATGAGCACAAAGCCAATGACCATCGCGTTCGCGCTTGTGGATTCACCACTTGGATTCGCCGCTTGGATTAGGGATAAGATTGAGCCCTTGGTGGATGATTATGAGTGGACGGAGGATGAGATTATTACTCTCTGTATGGTTAGTATCTTGCTCCTCTCTTCAATAGGCTTTACTTACATTTATACTCAGATGTACATCCTTCCCGGAAACAGTGCATTCGCGAATCTCTATAAAGAGGGTATTATAGACCTCAAGGCTAATATCCTCAGGAGGGTAATACCTTCAGAGGTTTACTTTGGCGCCTCGTCCTTCCCCAAAGGTTCACATTTCCCCTCTTCTCCCATTTCGTTCTTCGTCCCCCGCTAACGATCTACAGACATCGGATATTGCACACCCGGATGGGCTAAATGCCGCGTGGCAGAGAACATCGTATTCTGGCGTGAACACACAAAAGGCGGGCACTTTGCGTCCCTGGAGACACCGGACGTCTTAGTGGGAGATATTAGAGATTTCTCAGACAAAATTGGCGGCGAAAGCTGGAAAAAATTGATTCATGCGGGCTCAGAAAAGCATTGAGAAGATCTTTTATTCTTTTTCCCCTAGTGTCTTTTGTATTGAAGCAGGTTTGAATGTATTTTCTCACGAGCGGTTTGCGCGGGGGTTCTGCCGGAAAGAAAGCGTGTCTAGATGCGACAAGGCAAGTGTACAGTACCGTCCGCACGTTCGATCGGCCCAAAAGGTGCACTAGAAATTTTCTAATTTTCAAATCAGATACCTCTACAACTACAAAACTAATTCAAACAAAAAACCCTAGGCGATCTAGAAAAGAAGGAAGAGAACAGTCTCTAGGATGTTTTTTTTGTTTTTTTTTGAATTAGTTTAGTAGCTGTTGAGGCTAGCGATTTTGAAAAGTTGGATTTTAGTAGGAGTGACTTGAAAATGTTGTCAGCCACATCTGGTTGTTCTTAGGAAGTGAGTTTGAGTAATTGTAACTTTGATTTCTGGCTAAATATAATTTAAAAGCTAAAACCTCTGTGTTCTTCAATTAGCCCTATTAACTGACATAGTTGCATACATATATGAAGGTTTAATAAGGCAATCTAGAATCATTCTCAGAATAGTTTATTACATACTACATATTACCTCCGCATCCCTTACCGACCATTTTTCCCCCGAAATTCAACACTCAGGAGGCGTTTGGCATGCCAACATTTGGAAGGTAATATCTTAGGAATTACAGTTTGCAAGATTTCCCAAACAACATTTCGTAAGGCGTGCCAAACTAGAGTCCGTAAAGTATGCCTTGCCAAACACCCGAAGGGACTTTTATAAGGTATCATATCGTACCTACCCTTCACAGAATTCAATGCTCTGATATTCCGTTGATATAACTAGCCGGTTACCACCCGTTATCCCTTCGATCGTAGACTAAATTCGTGACTGTGACAACAACCACAACTCCAACGCCTCAAATTAAGAGGAAAAAAAATCATTTCTCACAGCCCTTAAAAGTAACCGAACAGAATGAAAATCATAAAAGCAATTGTGGTGACCAATTAAATCCAAGACTTTATCGCATTTTTTGGCATTTCCATGGTTGGTCCATATGGCACGATAAGCAGGTTGTTACGACGGAAGGGATAGATTTCCTCTAAATCTTTCTATCCTACTATCGGTATACATCTAAGTCGGGACAAGAAAACATCCAATATGCTTTTCATGACCAGGAGCTTTATCTATCAACAACAGAGCAACAATCCACCTAGCCCGCCCCGACTAGACACCAACTTATCCTATATTCGGCTCCATACCCCCCCACACCATAGGCCTCCAGGCAAACCTAGTCCATTGAA